>JAVKPL010003950.1:0-20732 GCA_032173675.1 Gastrolobium villosum
CAACACTAGCTTAATTTCGTTAGCAATTGTTCCTCCTTCAGCTGAGACTGTTGATCTCAAAATAAACCATAATTCTTTCTCTTCAGGAGAGGGATGGAATACGCACTTTCTCTTTAACCATTTTAATGAAAGTGTAGTAAACCAGATTATGGCTATTCCTCATCCTGATGGGGAAGCAGGAGAGGATTGTGTTAGCTGGAGAAATTTGCATCCAGGTCAGTCTATAGTTAAATCGGCTTATAGAAATCTGACCTGTCCTAACTCCCTCTCTAGTGATAGCTGCTGGGACCGGATATGGAGTTGGAAAGGGAAAGAGAGAGTTAAGCTTCTTTTGTAGAAAATGCTCCATGGTAGGATGCTAACTAAAGACTATATCAGCAAATGGAGTGATTCCTCTAATAGCTGCCCCTCTTGTCCTGACGTAGCGGAGACCCTGCTCCATGCTTTTAGAGACTGTAATAAAGCTAAAAAGGTCTGGCTAATACCTTTGTTGCATCCTCTTCCTCCTGGTTTTTTCACCTCAAGCTGTTCCAAAGAGTGGATTATCCTCAATTTGAATATAAAGAATACCCATGCCAAGGACTGGAGGGACTTTTTCTTTACCGTTTGTAATTTCTTATGGTATTGGAGAAATAAAGAGCTTCATGAAGGCTTTGTAAAGAGACCTGAAGACCCTTCTCCTTGTATTGCTGAATCAATTGGAGAGTTAAGGTGCTGTAACAGAAAATGGTTAACAAAAGTTGATCCTATATACCCCCTCATCAGATCCTCCCCTGCCTGGATTGCTCCAACTCAAGGTTATTTAAAATTAAATGTTGATGGTGCAGTTTCTAATGAGAGAGCTGCATGTGGGGGATTATTGAGAGACTGGGAGGGGAATTGGGTTTCTGGTTTCTCTGTCTTTATTGGTTCCTGCTCCTCTTTGCAAGCTGAACTCTGGGCTATTTTACATGGGTTGGAGTTTGCTTGGAAATCTGGTTGGAAGAAAATTATTCTTGAATCAGATTCTGCTCAAGCCATTGGCCTTCTTACCATGACTGGTAATGACACTCGAAAGCTACCTCTGGTAACTAAGATTCGAGCTGCTCTCAATAAGGATTGGTCTGTCTTGTTGAAGCATATTTCTAGGACCTGTAATCATTGTGCGGACTGGCTAGCGAAGAAAGCAATGGATGATCCTTTTGGTTTATCCACTATTACATCCCCTCACAGTGAGCTACTTAATCTTCTTGCTGCTGATATGCTGGATCCGGGAGTCATCACTCCAGCTGCAAGATGCTGAGTTTGTTTCTTCTGAGTCGATGGTTTTTAGTTTTCTTTTTGTCTTGCTTTTTCCTGTTATTGTTTGTTTTCTTTTGTTTCGTTTTGTCTGTTTCGTGGGGCAATGCCCCATGTATTTTACCAAAAAAAAAAAGAACTTTGTAAACCATTGAGATGTTCATCTGAATACCCTTTTTTCATTCTCTGTTCCTTTCTCTTAAGGGTAAACCCTAACATTGGTGCTTTCACTTCATCATTCTTCCTTCTCTTCATCAAGGATAAGGATGCAGGAATTATCTGATGAATTGAACTCCTTTCAGCAATATGTAGATGCCAATCTTGAAGAGATTCGCATTCAAGCAGCTGATACTCGAAATCAAATCTTCTTCTTGGTGGCTCAAATGCAACAGCTCCAAGAGATGTTTATTGCCCACCACACTTCGCAGCGGGAATCAACCCATGAGGATTCTTCTTCTTCTTCTCATACATCCAAGAAGCAAGAGTCCAACGACCAACGCTCCCTACTCAAAGGTGTTCATATGGAAATTCTGGTGTTCAATGGCCATGATCCTAATAATTGGATCTTTGAGGAAGAACTTTTTTTCAACCTTCTGAGTATTCCGGAGCAGACTAAAGTGGCTGCAATGGACCTTCAACAGTGGTACAACGTGTTCTTGGTGTGACTTCACCCTTGCTTTACGCCAACAATTTGGTATATCTGGGTTTACAAATTTCAAAGGCACATTATTTAAGTTGTCTAAAACTTCTTATCTTCGAAATTACATACAACGGTTTGGGGGTTTAGTTAATCAAATTCCATCTTAGATGATGACTTACTCATAAATTTCTGTGTCTGGCCTTCAATCTGAGCTCCGTAGCGCTATTCAATTGCGTGAGCCTTTATCCTTGCATCAAACCATTCAACTTGCCATGGCTTATAATGAGCATTTCAATGAATTAAAGAATTAATTCCAAGGTACACCAAAGAAGTTCGTTCTGAAACCTTCTCCATTGTCAGAAAGCATGTCTGCCTCTGTAACTCCACCTTCAAATTTGACAAATCAACCTTTGGCCTTACCAGCACCTTCTCAGATTAAGAAGATGTCCAAATCAGAGTTACATAAGAGAAGAGAGTTGGGTCTTTCTTATAGTTGCGATGAGAAATGGAACTTAAAGCATACATGCAAGAATAAGTTGCTGTTATCAATTGGAGAGGAAAATAAAGTGCATCAGAATCTTGAGGAGGATCAAATTGTGTGGCATGCTAAAGACAACGTTGGTGAATCGAATGATGCTTCCTTACATGCGCTATCTGATAGATCTTCTCACCGTTCCTTGAGGTTTGCAACAATGTTACAAGGTATGGAGGTCTCGTTATTAGTGGATTTAGGTAGTACCCATAATTTTATATAAGAGCAACTTGCTATTAAACTCTCCTTGCCTATGATACATACTCACAAAATTCATGTATTTTTGGGGAATGGGGAATTTTTTCTATCTGAAAGGAAGTGTGTTGAGGTTCCTTTAGTGATATGGGGAATTTGTTTTGTAACTGACTTGTGGGATTTGGAGTTAGTTGATATTAGTGTTATATTAGGTATGCTTTGGCTTCAAAAGCTAGGAAAAGTTACCCATGACTACCTTAATATGTCCACGGAGTTTCTATGAGACGAGAAAACAATCTCTTTACAAGGATCGCAACAGGATTTTGTTGCTATGGCAAAATCCGTTAAATAAGACTGCGCCGTGTGTCAGATTTTACAGAGCAGTGTTGAATCATCAATACAAGGAGAAATTTTACCAGACCTATTGTCCTTGAAGGCTTCAATTAATCCTGTTATGTGGTCTATATTAGTTAAATTCTTGCAAATATTCTCATTACCTCAAGGATTATCCATATTTCGAGGATTGGATCATCCAATCCATTCGCAAAAAGGAGTGAGCTAGATCAGTGAATGTGTGAGCCCTGTCGTTATGCTCACAATAAAAAATTTGAAATTGAGAGACATGTATCTGATCTCCTAAATACTGATTTTATTCAACATTCACAAAGTCCATTTTCTTCCCTGATATTGTTGGTGAGAAAATAAGGTAAATCATGGAGGCTTTGTATAGATCATAGAGCCTTGAATGCTATCACCATAAAATATCGTTTTCCAATGCCCACAATAAATGAGCTTCTAGATAAATTAGGGGGATCCTCTGTTTTCACCAAGCTAGATTTAAGAGCAGGGTATCATCAGATTAGGATGCTACCCACTGATGTATAAAAGACTGATAATAGGACTCTGAAGGGGACTATGAGTTTTAGTCATGTCATTTGGCTTGACTAATGCCCCTGCTACACTCCAAGCAGTTATGAATCATCTGTTCAAACCTTATCTTATGAGATTTATTATTGCATTCTTTGAAGACATCTTAGTTTTCAGTAGAACGATGGAAGATCCCGCCATACATATAAAGTTGGCTCTTCATTGTCTATAACAACACAATTTTTTTGTTAAGTTCAGCAAGCATGCTTTTGGTGTGAGAACTATTGAATATTTGGGACATGCGGTAGCTGCAAATGGGGTATATGCTGATTTGAAGAAGATTTATATCATGCTTGGGTGGCTAATTCCGAAAACAATGAAGAAGTTGAGAGGTTTCCTTGGCCTTACAAGTTATTACAAGAGGTTTGTTAAAGGTTATGCTTCATTAGCGCTTCCTTTATCAGAACTTCTAAAAAGATTAGATAATTTCTCTTGGCCCGAGGAAGCTACTTTGGCATTTTCAAAGCTGAAGAAACCTATGTCAAGCACACCTATTCTGAGGTTACCTAATTTTGAGGAATCATTTGTGCTGGAAACGAATGCTTGCAACAGTGGAGTGGGTGCTATACTTCTTCAAGGTGAGCAATCCATTTCATATTTTAGTAAGAGGTTGGGCTATAGATTAGCAAGTGATTCCACCTATATTAAAGAGTTATATGCTATAATTGCAGTTGTTAAACGTTGGCGTCAATATCTTTTAGGATCAAAATTCAATATAAGAACAGAACGTAGGAGCATAAAAGAACTTCTTACTTAGACAGTTCATATGACAGAACAACAAAAGTACTTATGCAAGTTGATGGGGTATTCTTTTCACATTGAGTACAAGCCTGGTCGCACTAATACAGTGGCAGATGTTGTATCTCACACCTTTGAGGATGGTGTACTCAATGCAATTATTTTAGAACCTGAGTTTGATGTGCTATCTGAAGTTAAGCAGCAAAATTTGACTAGTTCCTACTTACTGCAACAACACCAAAAGCTAAAAGATCATTCGAATTGTGATCCTTATTAGATGGTTCGTGATGAGATTCTTTTTAGTAAGGGGAAGTATTTTCTCAGTTCTACATCTTCATTAATTCCCATTCTTGTTAGGGAGGCTCATTCTTCTTTAGTTGGAGGTCATGCAAGTATATTACGCACATTTTTGTGGTTGTCAGCCACCTTCTTTTGGTCTACTATGTGCAAGGATGTTAAGTCTTTTGTTTGTAATTGTCACATTTTCCAAAAAATCAAGTATGAAACCTCGAAAGCTGTTGATTTATTACAGCCTTTGCCGATTCCTGAAGGTATTTTTTAGGAACTCTCTATGGATCTTATTTCAAGTTTGCCAATTTCAAAAGGTTTCTCTACCATTCTTGTTGTGGTGATAGGCTGTCAAAATTCACCTATTTTGGAACCTTACATTCATCTTATACAGCAGTGACATGTGCTACTTTGTTTTCGATTTAGTTGTTTGCACACATGGGTTTCCTCGATCAATTTTGACTGACAGAGATAGCATCTTCCTCAGTCAATTTTGGAAACATCTTTTCAAGTTGAGTGGTACTACCTTGAAAACTACTTCTTCATACCATCCCCAATCAGATGGTCAAATAGAAGTCACAAAGAGATATTTGGAACAATATTTGCGTTCTTTTTGTTTTGAATAGCCACGTATATGGTCTAATTTCATTTATTGGGCCTAATATCATTATAATTCGGTTATCCATTCTACTATTGGCATGGCTCCATATCAAGCAGGGTTTGGTAAATCTCCAATATTATTCCATTCTACCCCAGTGGGCTCATTAAAGTGGAAGCTATAGACACTTTGTTGCAACAGCGTAATGAAATTTTGACACAACTCAAGTACAATCACATTGAGCTCAAAATCGTAGAAAGGTCTAGTATGATAAGAACCACAAGGAAAGATCTTTTAAGGTAGGATATTTAGTTTGGTCTCGTCTACAGCCTTATCGAAAAATAACAGTGAAAAAGAGATCCAACCATAAGCTAGCTAAACAGATCTTTGGTCCCTTTGAGGTGGTTTGCATTCTTAGACCTGTTGCTTATGAGTTGCAGCAACCACCTGGAAGTCATATTCATCTAGTGTTCCATATTTCTCAATTGAAAGCTTGTATTGGTTCTCAACCGATTGTGCGAAATCTCTTAACTCCATTAGCAGTTAACAATAAACCAGTCTCGATTCCCTTAGCCATCTTGGATGTGCGTTGGGTGCCTTCTCATAGGGAATCAGTTTGTGAATTTTTTATCCAATGGTCTGACACTGTGCCAAAAGATGCATCTTGGGAGAAGGAACAAGCCCTCCAACGCTGTTATCCAACTCTTACCTTGAGGGCAAGGTCAAATGTGAAGGGAGGGGGAATGTTAGGAGGTCCACTCGTGTGAAAAGAAGTTCTACTATGTTAGAAGGATATGTAGCGTGAGTAGCACATGGTTAGTTTAGTGGAATAATTAGTTGAGGTATAAAGTGTATAGTAAAGTGTTGTATAATTCGGAAGTGAGTAATTCAGTGTCAGTGTTAGAAGCTACTTCATACTTGTGATATAAAAAAGACTTCGTAAACCATTGAGCTGTTCGTCTGAATAAAAATCTGAATACCTATTTTTCGTTCTTTGTTCTTTTTCTCTTACGGGTAAACCCTAACAATAACCCTATTTTAAGTTGAAACTCCCCCGCTGAACTAATATGCATGGCGTGTGTGATTCAACCTGTCAATACAAGTAAATGGCGGCCGAAAGAAAGAACATTACAACGCATGTTAATAAATTAAGGTATAGTACGGTTAATTTCACAAAACAATTGTTTTTTTTTTTGGAAATTAAACAAAATTTATTTATACAGAGAAGTATAAGGCACGTTATATATATACATTACAAATTACGAATGTCCAATAGTTTGAGCTAACTCACCCGTCATTAATCCTTATAAATATGGAAGTAAAATTCGTATGTATGTAATGATAAAGGGCCAACCCAGTTCGATATCCACTCGTGAATGTCTGAGGAAGGACATACGAGTCAAGCCTTACCCCCGCTTTTGCGGAGAGGCCGAGTCGAAGCCGGGACATTGGACATCACGATAAGCATGCTTACCACTGAGCCAAGCCGGAGTTAGAAAATTTTGTGAAGGGGATGGGGTAAAGTAAAGTTCACAATAACTTACAGGATAAGTAGTGAGTCGATCACTACTAAAAAATGCATTTTTTTTTACGGAAAAATTCCGTCGAAAATGGTTAAAATTCCGTCGAAAATGAAGTTTTCGACGGAATTTTCGACGGATATTAAGCCGTCGAGTATCTCTTTGTTGCTAACAAATTTTTCGACGGAATAAGAGATTCCGTCGAAAATTTTCAACGGGAAATCAATAAAATTCCGTCGAAAATCTTCGTGATGGTTTTCGACGGAAAACAAATTCCGTCGAAAGTTTTCGACGGAAAATCAATGAAATTCCGTCAAAAATTTTCGTGATGGTTTTCGACGGAAAACGAATTCCGTCGAAAGTTTTCGACTGAAAATCAAAGAAATTCCGTCGAAAATTTTCATGATGGTTTTCGACGGAAAATTGATTCCGTCGAAAGTTTTCGACGGAAAATCAATGAATTTCCGTCGAAAATTTTCGTGATGGTTTTCGACGGAAAACGGATTCCGTCGAAAATTGATGTAAAGATTTTCGACGAAAAATAAATTCCGTCAAAAAATTAGGATTTATTTTTTAAAATTTATCTCTATAAAATTAATATCAATTTTCTATACTACACCTTATAAAAAAATGTAATCAAAATCAAATCACATTAATCAAAATCAAATCGCCTTAATCAAATCCCCTTAATCAATACAGTAAATCAAATAAATATTTTGTAACCTTAAAAAATTAACAAATAAAATTATAAAATATCAATACACAACGCAAAATTGACTTTATAATTCAACGTAACAACTTCTCAATCTTTTTTGATCTTCACATTAATAAACAATCGTTCTATTCCTTGGCTTTTTTCTCTGTCTCTGACCATCTTTTTTTCATCAGGAGTTTCACCTTCCAACTTGGAACTGTCTACGATGGGGGAAGTGCCTAATTAATAAAATCACATCATAATGAATCCCTAAGATCATGTATATTTTAATATCATGTTTTCAAATAAATTCAAAAAAGAAATAAACACAATAAGAAATCTTTACCTCCTCTGCTATTAAGGTTCATTAGTGATTATTTTTGCCAACAACTCCCATTACAACCAATGAGTCCCGGATCTGATGGACCTGATGAAGCAAACTTTCAGTATTAACATTCAATTCCAGACTGGTAATATTGGTACTGATAATTGAGAACTGAATTCAGAAGAGAAAATACCATATCAATATTTTTGTCCCCTGCACATAAATAATAAACAAATAGCCAATTAATACAAAACATGTTCTCAAACCTTGGAACTCATGCAACAGGGCAAATGCCTTTTAAATTAAATTCATGTTTCAATATGAGTCAACCGCCAACTCTAATGTGTTTGAGAACAAAGAACAGGTGCTCGTATATCAATCAACAACAAACTCAGGGAAAGATGACTTGCCAATGTGGACGATGTTAATGAACATAATATTAGCTAATCATTATAATAGAGTTTGACTTGTGTACAAAACAGGATGAAATATAACGTAACAGTTTGACTTGCTCGTAGAAACTATAACTCACAGGTTAATTATATGATAGACATTGGAGGATTTTGAATTTGAACTCTAACATTAAGGTGGCTTGTACAAAATAAAGAATCCATTAAATGGTCATAAAAGCAAATAAATGACAACTAGAGAAAATTATTTGGGTTTTTTAAACCCAATATATAGTACAGCCATATACGTCAAATGAGTTTTTTAAACCACCTTCATATGTCTTACCCATCACCCTCAATGGAGAAAGTTACACCAGCAAATTGTAAATGTTGATGTCATTAATGTGGACAGTGTACCTGCTGAAGTATACTCAACTGTTGCCACTGCAGTCATATGGTCTATGCGTCTTGCCCTGGCTGTTGGATTTTATGTGTGGATTGATAATTTGATGAGACCAATATATGCAAAGTTGATACCTTGTGATTTAGGAACTCCCAGCCAACAAACTAGGCAGCCACTCAAACAACGTGCACTTGGATCTCTAGGCAAGAGTCGGTAAGTGGATAAAATTTCCCTATTCCCTACCCCATTTCCCCTTGGTTGTTGGAAATTTCATTTATGTTGTGTAATGCGAGTTGTTAGCTGGTTGATATGTGTCACTCTATCTGTAGTTAAGATTTACTAAAAGTGTTTCTCATTCTTTGGACTTAACAAAACAACTAATGCTTTTGGGCTAGGTGGTTCTTTAATCTTAGAAATTTAGAATCAATTCATGGTGAAGGAAAATCTGATGTTCCTACATTATCTCTCTCTCTCTCTCTCCCCTCTCCTCTGTCTCTTTTCTATTTTTCATTTTTAATTTGAAATTTCAGCCGAACCTGTAAGTGTCATCCATCCCCCTCCCTTTTAAGTTTCGATACCTAAAGAGGGGACTGCTTGCTATAGCCATTGTGAAATTGTCTCAAACTTTTATGCTTGTTTCATAAACCCTCTCTCTCCCCCCCACACACACATGATAAGTGCTTCACCACTTGACACTAAAGGAGAGTGTAAATATGTTAAATAAAACTAGTAAAATCACAGGTTGGAGTTCTTGGATTTGAAAACAAGTGACTGAAGATGTAACCTAGCATTGGCAGCAATAGCAATTGATTCTTCATCTCGTTTTGTTACTATGTGAAGGGAGAGACTAATTGCTCAATGGTGATAGAATAGAAAAATAAAAAAATAAAAATAAATGGAATAAAAGAAACGAAAAGAAGGAAAAGATATTGATGATTAGTTGGGGAATATAATACCAGCATGAGGGAAGTAGGTGAATTGCGGACCCTGCAAATTGGGTCTCCTTAGAGGTCAGTGAAGAGGGAAAGCTTCCCACTGGTCCAACCTCACAGATTCTTTCAACGCCTTCCACTCTTTCTCTGTCTTTATTTGGGTTGAACTCTCTCACACACACAAACATGTTACTGGATCCATAAAATAAAAAATAAAATCTGAACTTCTTACTGGATCCATAAACATGTCGACCAAAGTTAAGCCATTCATGATTACTGGATGAAGAACTCCCTGGCCGCTGCCGCTGGTCCAACCTCACAGATTCCAACCCTCACCGCTGCCACCGCCGCCGCTGTACATCGCCGCAGCTGATCTGCTGCACCTCGCCGCCCCTTCTCCATTGTCTAGCCGCCTCTCTGTCAACACTACGTAATTTTCTTTGTTTTAACTTAAATTAGGGTTTGTTACATTCATTTAGAATCTGTGCGGTGATGCCCATTAGGTAGGGATTGGGCTATATTACTTTTGGCCCATTAGCCAACTATTTAGGCTTATATTATTTAAATTGAGTTAATTTATATTTTAATAAATGGATTAATAAGAGTTTGTATAATAATATTATTTAATATAAAATCAATTAATATTTCACAAAAACGTATAAAGTTAAATATTAATATCAATAATTAAAATTGAAGGGATAAAGTTAAATTTGTATTAACCAATAATGATCAGATGAAAAATAAAAAATAATTATGAGATATAGAAAATTAAAACACAGAAGAACGAAAAAATATATTTTTTATTTTTTTAAAAAAAGTTTTCGACGGAATCGAAATTCCGTCGAAAAGTACACAAAATTTAATATCATTTTTCTTTTATTTTTTTTTAAAAATTTTCGACGGAATCGTTTTTCCGTCGAAAATCTTCGACGGAATCCCTTTTCCGTCGAAAATCTTCGACGGAATCGAAATTCCGTCGAAAAGTCCACAAAATTTAATTTCATTTTTCTTTTATTTTTTTAAAAAAGTTTTCGACGGAATCGTTTTTCCGTCGAAAATCTTCGACGGAATCGAAATTCCGTCGAAAAGTCCACAAAATTTAATTTTATTTTTCTTTTATTTTTTTAAAAAAGTCTTCGACGGAATCCCTTTTCCGTCGAAAATATTCGACGGAATCGAAATTCTGTCGAAAACTTCAAAATATTTTATTTATTTTTATTTATTTTTTTAAAAAAGTTTTCTACGGAATCTCTTTTCCTTCGAAAATCTTCGACGGAATCGAAATTCCGTCGAAAACTCCAATAAATTTAAATTCATTTTTCTTTTATTTTTTTAAAAAACTCTTCGACGGAATCCCTTTTCCGTCGAAAATATTCGACGGAATCGAAATTCTGTCGAAAACTTCAAAATATTTTATTTATTTTTATTTATTTTTTTAAAAAAGTTTTTTACGGAATCTCTTTTCCTTCGAAAATCTTCGACGGAATCGAAATTCCGTCGAAAACTCCAATAAATTTAAATTCATTTTTCTTTTATTTTTTTAAAAAAGTTTTTGACGGAATCCCTTTTTCGTCGAAAATCTTCGACGGAATCGAAATTCCGTCGAAAACCCCACAAAATTTAATTTTTTTTTTTTTTTACAAAATTTTTCGACGGAATCCCTTTTCCGTCGAAAATCTTCGACGGAATCGAAATTCCGTCGAAAACTCCAAAATATTTAATTTATTTTTATTTATTTTTTTAAAAAAGTTTTCGACGGAATCCCTTTTCTGTCGAAAATCTTCGACGGAATCGAAATTCCGTCGAAAATTCCACAAAATTTAATTTCTTTTTCTTTTATTTTTTTTTAATTTTCGACGGAATCCGAATTCCGTTGAAATTCTTCGACGGAATCCGAATTCCGTCGAAAAGTCCACAGAATATAATTTCTTTTTCTTTTATTTTTTGAAAAGTGTTCGACAGAATTCTTTTTCCGTCAAAAATTTTCGACGGAATCCGACTTCCCTCGAAATCTTTTGACGGAAAATAGATTCCGTTGAAAATTCCGTCAATAATTTTGACGGAATTTTTTTTGTCGAAAAATTCCTTCGATAATAAATACTTTTCTAGTACTGGATACGTAGTTAGATTTTTTAAGAACTCTAAAAAAAAATAAAATTATATATGAAAAATAATAAGGAAGTAGGGGGATAAATTCATACTACAATATTTTTATTTTTATAATATATTAGAAGATAAAGTTTTTGATAAAATTGTGGGGAAGAATGAAGAATCGCCCCTCTGTCTCTATGTGTTTGCGTTAGTTTAAGGTAACTGAACATTCAAAATGAGCTATGAAAAGTTGAAAATGTGATCGAGTACCTGTGCTGACTACCATACATTGATACAAAAGCGGGGCCCACAAAAGGGATAGTTTCCTTCGCAGTTGGAATATTAAATTTGAATTCAACGAGAAACAAGCATCGCGTCCCTCTCAAAATCTCACCTAAACCCTCTAATAATTGTAAACTTTTATGCTTAAGCACATTCGTGTATATATCCAACTTCAACTTCTTCATGAAGATACTCACAATTTAGAAGTAAAATTTTACGTAATCATCATAAGGATATGACTTTTTATTAGCCGATGGTTTTATTCTCCGAAAGACATGCAGTATACAAAATAACGTCAGCATTCAGCAGGAAATATTAAGGTCTATTATATTGAAATCAAGAGCCAGATCCCGTTATCACTAATAAACTTTCACAAAGAAGTTCAAGATTGTGAATTGTGATCAGCCGAATTGTGATCCTTATTAGATGGTTCGTGATGAGATTCTTTTTAGTAAGGGGAAGTATTTTCTCAGTTCTACATCTTCATTAATTCCCATTCTTGTTAGGGAGGCTCATTCTTCTTTAGTAGGAGGTCATGCAAGTATATTACACACAATCTTGTGGTTGCCAGCCACCTTCTTTTGGTCTACTATGTGCAAGGATGTTAAGTCTTTTGTTTGTAATTGTCACATTTTCCAACAAATCAAGTATGAAACCTCGAACGCTGCTGATTTATTACAGCCTTTGCCGATTCCTGAAGGTATTTTTTAGGAACTCTCTATGGATTTTATTTTAGGTTTGCCAATTTCAAAAGGTTTCACTACCATTCTTGTTGTGGTGATAGGCTGTCTGAATTTGCGTATTTTGGAACCTTACATCCATCTTATACAGCAGTGACAGTTGCTACTTTGTTTTCGATTTAGTTGTTTGCACACATGGGTTTCCTCGATCAATTTTTACTGACAGAGATAGCATCTTCCTCAATCAATTTTGGAAACATCTTTTCAAGTTGAGTGGTACTACCTTGAAAACTACTTCTTCATACCATCCCCAATCAGATGGTCAAATAGAAGTCACAAATATATATTTGGAACAATATTTGCGTTCTTTTTGTTTTGAATAGCCACATATATGGTCTAATTTCATTTATTGGGCCTAATATCATTATAATTCGGCTATCCATTCTACTATTGGCATGGCTCCATATCAAGCAGGGTTTGGTAAATCTCCAATTATGATTCCATTCTACCCTAGTGGGCTCATTAAAGTGGAAGCTATAGACACTTTGTTGCAGTAGCGTAATGAAATTTTGGCACAACTCAAATACAGTCACATTGAGCTCAAAATCGTACAAAGGTCTAGTATGATAAGAACCACACGGAAAGATCTTTTAAGGTAGGATATTTAGTTTGGTCTCGTCTACAACCTTATCGCAAAATAACAGTGAAAAAGAGATCCAACCATAAGCTAGCTAAACAGATCTTTGGTCCCTTTTAGGTGGTTTGCAATCTTAGACATGTTGCTTATGAGTTGCAACAACCACCTGGAAGTCAGATTCATCTAGTGTTCCATATTTTTCAATTGAAAGCTTGTATTAGTTCTCAACCAGTTGTGCCAAATCCCTTAACTCCATTAGCAGTTAACAATAAACCAGTCTCGGTTCCCTTAGCCATCTTGGATGTGCGTTGGGTGCCTTCTCATAAGGAATCAGTTCGTGAATTTTTTATCCAATGGTCTGCCACTGTGCCAAAAGATGCATCTTGGGAGAAGGAACAAGCCCTACAACGCTGTTATCCAACTCTTACCTTGAGGGAAAGGTCAAATGTGAAGGGAGGGGGAATGTTAGGAGGTCCACTCGTGTGAAAAGAAGTTCTACTCTGTTAGAAGGATATGTAGCGTGAGTGGCACATGGGTAGTTTAGTGGAACAATTAGTTGAGGTATAAAGTGTATAGTAAAGTGTTGTATAATTAGGAAGTGAGTAATTCAGTGTCAGTGTTAGAAGCTACTTCATACTTGTGATATAAAAAAGTCTTTGTAAACCATTGAGCTGTTCATCTGAATAAAAATCTGAATACCTATTTTTCATTCTTTGTTCTTTTTCTCTTATGGGTAAACCCTAACAATAACCCTATTTTAAGTTGAAACTCCCCCGCTGAACTAATATGCATGGCGTGTGTGATTCAACCTGTCAATACAAGTAAATGGCGGCCGAAAGAAAGAACAGTACAACGCATGTTAATAAATTAAGGTATAGTACGGTTAATTTCACAAAACATTTTTTTTTTGAAATTAAACAAAATTTATTTATACAGAGAAGTATGGGGTAGGATATACTTATCACCAAAAAAGTTTACTACCTTTACAACCAACCTAATCTCCGTTGATTTCCGTCAATCTAAAGGTTATAATTTATTGAATTTATTGGGAATAAATAAATAACTAATAAATGTGATCCAATAAATTATAACCGTTAGATTGACGGAAATCAACAGAGATTAGATTGGTTGTAAAGGTGGTAAACCCTTTTTTGTGGTAAGTAAGTATAAGGCACGTTATATATATACATTACAAATTACGAATGTCCAATAGTTTGAGCTAACTCACCCGTCATTAATCCTAATAAATATGGAAGTAAAATTCGTATGTATGTAATGATAGAGTCAGAAGATTTTGCGAAGGGGATGGGGTAAAGTAAAGTTCACAATATCTTACAGGATAAGTAGTGAGTCGATACGTAGTTAGATTTTTTAAGAACTCTTAAAAAAAAAAAAAAAATTATATATGAAAAATAATAAGAAAGAAGGGGGATAAATTCATACTGCAATATTTTTATTTTTTTATTTTTAAGTTTGAATATATTAGAAGATAAAGTCTTTGATAAAATCGTGGGGAAGAATGAAGAATCGCCCCTCTGTCTCTATGTGTTTGCGTTAGTTTAAGGTAACTGAACATTCAAAATAAGCTATGAAAAGTTGAAAATGTGATCGAGTACCTGTGCTGACTACCATACATTCATACAAAAACGGGGCCCACAAAAGGGATAGTTTCCATCGCAGTTGGAATATTAATTTTGAATTCGACGAGAAACAAGCATCGCGTCCCTCTCAAAATCTCACCTAAACCCTCTAATAATTGTAAACTTTTATGCTTAAGCACATTCGTGTATATATCCAGCTTCAACTTCTTCATGAAGATACTCACAATTTAGAAGTAAAATTTTACGCAATCATCATAAGGATATGACTTTTTATTAGCCAATGGTTTTATTCTCTGAAAGACATGCAGTATACAAAAATAACGTCAGCATTCAACAGGAAATATTAAGGTGCATTATATTGAAATCAAGAGCCAGATCCCGTTATCACTAATAAACTTTCACAAAGAAGTTCAAGATTGTGCTTAAAAACTTTCATTTGTGTTCGTAGCTGCACCAAAAAAGGAAAGATTATTATTTGATTAAGAGAGGGTAATCTTTCTTTTCAATTATGTTGTGTGAGAATGAAAATAATTTTTTTTTAGCTTAATCAAATCGTAATCAAAATTATATTTTCTTTTAAACAAAAGGCCGTAGGCCCTATTGTGCTAGATAAATATAATATAAAATTTCATTGAAGGAATATCACTTACCATCTTAAGTTTTTAGGTGAATCAATTGCTTTACATGATATTAAAGTCTCCATAGTTAATGTATAAAAAAAAAAGTCTGCAATTAAGTAATCACAAGTTCAATATTTTCACTTTCTAATGGAATTAAATCATTACAATTAGTTAAAATAAAAAAATGAACTTGTGCAATATTAACACTGCAAAAAGATTCTTGGGTAAAGAATGAATTAGATAGATATAATTATGGGTTTATCATCTATCATTTAACATGACCACAAAATTTTTCTTACACACACAATATTTTGTGGGGCCCGCAGCAAAAAAAAAAAAAAAACTCCGATGATACGCAAAATGAATCTCTATAACATAGCACAATCACTTTTCCTACAACATAAATCTTATAAAACCCTATAATTATATAAATTATTATTTTTTGAAAGACCATCAGTCTACCATTTACCAACTTGAGTTGTTTTTGAAATGGCTCAGCTTAGATTACCCTTCTAGGTTGAATTGGTTATGTGAATTCTGTTTATTATTATTATTATTATCTAGAAGAAAACCACGATAGGGTCTGTTAGAAGAAACCAGCCTCAAAACTCGACAAGGAAAATCAATCTTAGCTCTGGACACAAGTAAAGCAACATTAATACATTATTATGTCTTTGTACTCAGCAATGTAATTCAACCAGGATGATGATTACACGTTGATTTTACACTGTCCTACAATATTGTATTTTTGCTTTTGTTAATTATGAGACTTGAAGTCAAATCCTTACAATTTCTTATAAACAATAAGTCTAGCTAGAAACATAAAAATAAAACCAAACAATCACATCACACAACAATTCCCCACGTCAATTATTTTATTGCAGTCCAAGTTTGTATAAATCAAAACCAGTGTGAACTTAATCCAAAATACATACAAGAACAACGACATAAATGCTTTCGCAATTAGATCAAATAAAAAAGAGTTTATCCAAAGAAAAAGATAACCTAATTTTCCCACTTTCTACTAATTTTGGTTCCTTTTCTTTCCGTCTCTCCAATTATTGCCATTCTCCCCCAAACATTTATGTATATTTGAAGTATAAAAACATTAAAAAGACAAAATGTAAAAGTCCCAAAGTTATTTTATAGAGGGCAAGCGACACGCTTAGAGGGAATGGCAACGAGTCGACTCGCCCTGGGAGCGGTGAGTCCGAACACGTCACTCATATCTAACTCGCTGGGTTTCTTGCCATCCGGTAACTCCCACGTGAAGCAATGAACCATGTGAGCCACCGCCAGCTCCAGCGCGTACAGACCCAGCTGCATCCCGGGGCAGGACCTCCGACCCGACCCGAATGGAACAAACTCAAAATTGTTCCCTTTGAAATCGGGCACGCCCGGGTTCAGGAACCGCGACGGCTTGAACGCTTCCGGATCCTCCCACGAGTCCTTGTCCCTCCCGATTGCCCACGCGTTTATCATCACGCGCGAACCCTTCGGGACGAAGTAGCCGGACACCGCCGCGTCCTCCGCCGTCTCGTGGAGGAGAAGCGGGATCGGCGGGTGCAGGCGCAGCGTCTCCTTGATGACGCATTTCAGGTAGGTGAGTTTGTCGAAGTCCCGCTCCTCCACGCGCCGATCCAGGCCCACCACGTCGACGAGTTCTTGTTGCACGCGCTTTAGGTGTTCCGGGTTTCTCATGAGCTCCGCCATGGCCCACTCTATCGCCGACGCCACCGTCTCCGTCCCTCCGAACATCACATCCTGTGTTGTTGCGTCGTCATCAGTCATCACTCTTATTATTAATGTCATTGATTCAAATTTACATTACATAATTTATTTTTCCTTTTTTTGAAATTGAAATATAGTCATAGACATGGACATGAACTGAAAGAGAATTGACACCTATACCAACCCTCCAGAGTAACGCAATGGGAACTTCTTATCTTTCAGGCTTCATAGTTGACGCCATTTGTTCTTATCATTTAAACATGGTTTTTATTTGCGAGGTAAAATCATCACAAAAAATTTTCTACACATAATTTTGTGGAGCCCACGTCGTTTGAAGCTAAAAAAATTACCACAGTCAAAATGAATTTTTATAACATAACATAATTACTCTTTCTACAACATAACTTTTATAAAACCCTAAAACAAATATAGATATTGTCGTACACATTCTTGTTACTAATTATGAAAGTTAACTAAAGACCGAAGGTGCATATATGCATGCATATCTAATACTTTTTTTTTTTTTGAAAAAAAAAAATATATTAGATATGCATATGTTTCAACTCACATATGTCTTCATGTATTAGGCTATAACATTAAAATATTATTAAAAATAATAATAATGATTTGATACTTTACTATATATATATATATATATATATATAGAGGAAGGATATTTTTATTACCAAAATTTTCTACTACTAACTTATTACCTATCTAATCACCATTTAATTAAAGAGAGAGAATGCTAAAAGGTTTTTGAAAAAAGAGAAAATGTTGATCCAATGGTGATTAGATAGGTAGTGAGTTGGTAGTAGAAGATTTGGTAGTAAGAATATCCCTCCTCATATATATATTGAATCATGGTCATTTTACACTGATGTAAAACTAATAAGTCTTACACCACATCTCAAACGTTGATTTCCGTGCATCCAACAGTTATATATGTATGGCCTCCAACTTCTCATATTACTACAAAAATTTTCCTCCTAGGTAAGCAATTACAACTATATATTAGGGGTAGTACATAATTATAATATTAAAGTTATTTTTTCTTTCTCTGTCTCGTCCTCCGACAACCTTATGAAGAGAGAGAATTTTTTTAAAAAAAAATTATAACTATGTACTACTCATAATACATAATAGGAATTGATCGTGCAAAATTTTTTCCTTTGCAAGAACATGAGAAGTGATTTTGTCATAATAACAAGAGGGAGGGAAGGTACTTTCAAGTAAGATTAAAAAGTCTTCCTCCTTTTACCAAAAAAAAAGTCTTCCTCCTTATCTTGATTTTTGTCTATTTGACAATTGTAATTTATTTGAAATTGATTATTTTTTAATAGATATAATATAATAAACTACAACATTATATGAACAGAAATCAACCAAAAAATCGACATATAAGACAAATAGTAAGATTTTTAATCTTATACTAGAGCCAAAGAATACTCTCAAATATATATATATATATATATATAAATTTTTGTGTGTAAATGGTATTACTACGGTAAGAAAGTTACGTCGACAAATCAATTTTCAAAACTTATCTTTGACTTAAACAAAATAATATATGTCATTAATACATATATAAGAACGCCTTATAAGAATCTCTCCACCTTTAAATTAAATAAGTCATTAATACATATATCATCTTGTTTAAGTCAAACATAAGTTTTGAAAATTGATTTGTCGACGTAACTTTTGTTATCCTATAGTAATACCATCTACACAAAATTATACTATAGATTAGTTTATTTGAATTGAATAGAAGAAAACAACACGACATAAGAGTTTAGAAAAATGTGTGAGCGGAATTACAATATGCATATAATAATATAGTTGAGATTATGGTAGTGTTTCTCCATCAATTTAAATGATTCAATCCCTCCCATCTCATACTTGTCATGAATCATATTTCCGAACTATGACTACCAACTAAGAGAAGTATAATTTCTTTAATAGGCAGCAACATATAATAGTGTAAGATCACAAGACAAGAAAGTTTACTACCAAACCCTGCCTCAATCAAATTCTTGGAAAATCTTTTGGGGTCAGAGGAGGGAAGTGTCTCCTTCTCGATTGGGAATTAGTCTTATCCTTCCTCCGGTAGCGAAGCTCAAGGGCCGTACCCCGAGGGCAAAGTGACCGGAGGAGGTTGAATGAGATATCTCCGGGTTATACCAAAAACAAAAATAACTCAGATATACATACCATGATGATCGCTTTAATGTTATCCTTGGTGAGTTTGATGGAGTTCTTCAAATCATCAGATTCATTATTCACTTTAGCCTCATCGCTGAAAAAAGCTAACAACTCATCAACCATGTCAGTTTCTTCATCACCATCACCATCACCACCACAATCACTCATATTCTTCTTTTTCACCATATGTTCATCGATAATCTTATCTATAAAACTATCCAAAGCACCACGAGCCTTAACAAGCCGAGCATGGAGACCTTGTGGATCAATCCACCCAAGAAACGGAACAAAATCAGCAACATTAAAAGCACCAAACAACTTAGAAAACTCCTGTAATATCGCAATGAACTCGTCTTGTCCTTCCTGCGAGCTACACCCGAAAGCAGAACGATAAATGATGTTCTTCGTGAGATTAAACACGAGTTCCCCTATGTTAACGGGCTTGCCGAGGTTGTTCATAACGGCGTTAACGACGCCGTCAACTTCATCTCTAACGGATTGCCATGACTCAGCACGCTTGCGGCTGAAGAGTTTCATGACACAAAGCTTACGCATCTGGCGCCAGAAGGGACCGTAGTGTGCAAATGCCATGTCAGCACGGTCGTAAGTGAGGTAGGTTATGGCTACGGTTGCAGGGCGATTGGAGAAGATGTTGTCTTGAACTTGAAGCACTTGGCGTGCTGCTTCTGCGTTTGAAATTGCCACCATGTGAAGGAACCCCATGCGGAGGTGGAAAACGCCGCCGTATTGGTTTGCTAGGTTTGCTAAACCCCTGTGTGTTAACTTGTCCATCATGTTCATGTTGCCTATGATGGGTAAGCCTTTTGGTCCTGGTGGATATGGTGCTCTTCGGCGAATTCGTGATAATATACCCAGAAGCAACATCGTTGGGATAATGAACAAGAGTGTCATGCGGAATGGTTCTAGTGTGGTTTTTGCTTGTAGAAGCAAATCCATGTTGTGGGTTTTTTTTTTTTCGTTCTTCACTATGAAGGAAATGAATATGTAGTTAGTGTGTTTGAGAGAGATATTATGGGGCCTTATATAAAGACAATTGTTTCTTGTTGTGGAGTGTAGACTTGGTTATCTTGTACGTAATATGTGTGAGAAAACGAAGCTGTATATAAAACAAGTGGACCCTGTTAATCGAGCATATTTTAAGTGATCTTGTATAGACTTTTTTTTATCTAAGTTAGAATTGTGTAATTGTTCACCAATTTAATTTATTTGGCAAATGATTATCATTTTAAATGACACAACTTATATCATTTTACTCTCATAAAGAGGTGGGACCCTCACCTTTATTATTTTTGTCAATTCTCTCTCCTCTTTTATCTATCTCTTTCTCTCTCTTAAAATGAAACAACTTTACACCATTTAAAATGACACACACTTTTCCTTAATTTATTTGGCAAATGATTTATTAATC
>JAVKPL010003951.1:0-21164 GCA_032173675.1 Gastrolobium villosum
AATTTCTCGGGAAAAACTTTATTAAATGACTACCAAACATTGCATTTTTTTTTATCCAAGCTCATTTTTCCAGGTTTTTACAAATAAATATCTTACCAAACAATGCCTTAATGTAATTTTTGCAAGCTGGAAATAAAATTATTTCCGGCCTGACACATGGTAGTGAGTGGGCTCTATTTTTTTTTTCCTCTTCTCCTCGTAACACTACACATACTCATGTATCTCCTAATTATGCATGAAAAATATTAAACCCTTTATTTAAAACTATTTATACACATAAAATCCTCTACTTGAAATACCGTAGCTAGAGAAAGGTTGCTTGGAATAATGAAGATGCTAAAGTTCAGCTAAGGAAGGTCTCCTTTGCAAAGAAAAAATTATCAGTATTCTCAGTACTATTCAGACTCACTCGCTAAAATTAAAGAACGATGATTTACTTAACTGTACTTCTTTAATTTTAATGTTACATAAATACACTTTTTTTTTAATTTTAATAAAGAAGTATATATTACAGGAGTACGACAATTTACTCTTTGCTAGTGTCGTATAAGTACTATAAATCCCATTTCCACTAGGAAGGGAAGATTTTAGAGAAGGAAGAGTTTTTTTTAGAGTTAACTCAATCCTAATTACCTCTTTAAGGTGAGTTGGCTTCCCGTGGTATCCCCTAAGTTTTGACTCTTTTAGTCGACTAAGGAACTAATCAGGAGTGTGGGGCAGGTCAGAAATGAAGATATCTAAATCCCTTCCAAATATAGCATGTGAGGATCAAACCGAGACCCTTAACTTCCCCCGTTTTATAAATCATGTACTAATTTTGAACCCTAAGGGCATGTTTGATGCATAGTATATGATAAGGCTTGATAGTATAAAACCTGATAGTATAAGGTCTGATTGTACAAGACCTGATTGAATTTTAATACTATTCAGCATTTGGCAATGTATTGTATAAAATAATATATTGTATAATATCATCTAGTATTTGGTAATGCATTGTATAACACTAAATAAGATAAAAATAAATTTTTTTAATAAAAATATCATTTAATAAAGAATTTATATAATTCTTCCAAATATATCATATAGTATTAATTTTTATAAAAATCTAATTATTATTATGTCCAAAAAATAAATTGATTTTTATAAAAATAAAAATATCTAATATTTTAAAAATTAATATATTGAAAAAATAATTTTTATTTTAATATATTAATTTTTGAGAATTGTACTAGTCAACGATGTTAATACACCAATCCTTTATCAGGCCTAATCCCTCCCCCTTAGGCCAGATTAAGTTATACATTGGTTTGGTGTATTATGGGATTCTGATGTATAAGCTTATACTATACGATGGTCGCACCAAACAACTAAAAATGTCATAACGTATAGTATAAACTTATACTATCAGACCTTATACATCACACCAAAACAAGCCCTAAAAATGTGGCTTTCAAAATTGCACATATATAAAGATTAAATAAAATTCAGATAATGAATTCAAACTACTAATAGTGTTTTATAATGCATATTTTCCAAATGATCCAATTTATTCAGTTTTCATAGTATTATCTGTTTAGTTTGATTCAAAATATAAGTTTAATCCAGTTCAATATAAGTAGATTGGAATTGGATTAATTTTTTGTTAGAATTTTTCATCAAAATATAAAAATAGATTTATATTAAAAACAAGTTCAAACAAACTCATCAAAATAAATCAAATCACAAATCCAAATTTTAAATATTATTCAAAATTAAAGGTCAATCGGTCCTAAAATAAATATCCAAATCTAATAGATAGAATTAATCTTCAAATTTCAATCTGAAAATAAATATAATTTAATTAATTTTTTAGTCTTTCATTTTCTCTCTCAATTAAGTAGCTTTACTTTTGCATACCAAAAAAAAAAGTAGCTTTACTTTTTCCATTTTGATTGGATTGATTAGATTTTGAACACTCTTGTAAACATCCTTCCAATAAGTATTTGTGCTAATAATACAAATCTAAAGGATAAAGGCAACGAAACTAAAATGATGCAAATGACAGCTATAGAATTTCTTTGCTGAATTTATGTATAAATTTCATTTGTCAATATTATATAGGCTCCATCACTATGAAACTAAATAACCTATAAAAGTGGCAAAGCACAAGAAACCCGATTACATCAATTTGGAGGTGCTATCTAATATGGGAAACAATTATAGAGGGAAACACACAAAAAAATAATAAGAAAGAAATGAAGAAAATGAAAACGTAACCTATTGACCCTATGAATAATCGACAACCAGCCCTCTTGGGCGAGAGACATATTAGTAAAAAAAAGTCTCATATTAGTGAGAAAATTAAATAAGTAAAAATCACGACCAAGTTCAAATACTCACTTCGTGAGTGTCTGGGGAAGGGAATACTCTAGGCAGTCTTTCCCCTACTTTTTGCAGAGAGACTGATTCGAACCTGCGACCTGACACACTACGTCAAGCAAGCTTACAGCTGAGCCAAGCCGGCCCATAAATAAGTAAAAATCATATAAATGACAAAATTTATAAACTTTATAGCTTAAGAATTTGAGTCAAAGATGAAATTATGTTTTTTCTGACTAAACAAAAAAATCTTGTTCTGATTCTGTCCACATATAAATAGTGCTTATAGCCAGCTTCCAAACTACTCTAACTCCTCAATCAACCAACAAGCCAGTTCAATTTTAAGTCGTTCCCACTTTTTAGCACTTTGTTCAATTCCAAGATTTACATCACGCATGGGGAATACAACTGTAGCACAAGTATCTACACTTGTACTAGTAATCATGTTCTCTTCTTTCTTCATAACTTCGCAAGCTCGTAGTCTCCACCATGGTCATCCATTTGTTCCCAAAAATGTTGAAAGCCATGTCCTTCTTCATAAATTAGGTATTGACCTAACAAAGCATATACATATTGATAGTGTCCCAGGAGATAGAATCTCACCAGGAGGACCGGATCCTCAGCATAATGGGAAACCACCACCAAGCAAATAAGTAGCTTTTGTTTTGAGATTTTGATTGTGCTTTGTATTAGCTTATCTATGAATAGAACTCATATAGCTACTGTGTTGTGAGCTTATCAAGTGCATGCATGGTTGAGTAGTGGTAGTTTCTCCTTCCTAAGTATTAAACTTAGTAGTTTTTTTTCTTTTTCTTTTTCAAATAAACCCTACATGCTTGAAAAACCTTGTGTTCTTGAGCATATGTAGGTGAAGTGTGGTGGATTGTTATTGTTGAGATATATAGTCACACATTGGTTGGATGAACAACTAATGTGGCCTTTATAAGGCCTTGGGCGCTCCCACCCTTTGAGTTAATTTTTTGGGTGGTGTATCCCAAGGTTCTTTACCGTTATTGTTCCAGTTATTTTGTCTGCAGTGATATGCCACTCCTGTTTGTTTTTATTGTTTTCTCTATGTTCTTTGTTCTGTATTTTCCTTTTAGGAGGTGTTTGAGAAGATATATAAGTGAAGAGGCTAATTAAGTGTCAGGGTTTTATTTTTCCTGTAATTTAGTTTTAGTCATATAGCAATAATACATAGCTTCCTTTGTTATATAACATAAAGTTTCTTTCCCATTATTATCATTTTTTAATTCTTCTCTAATTTATTCTTTCTTCTTTGCCGGAAATTACGACTCCTATAGCAATGCCAGAATAACAAGTTTCAAATTCAAATTTTTGCACTTTCATTCCCAAAAAAAAAAAAAAACCAAATATAAATAAATAACACATTAATTCCAATACATTTACTGATCATATATGTATCTTGGACTAAGAAAATGAAAGCGGAGAATTAATTCTCTCCATCAAAATTGTCAACATGGGGATCGACTTAGCTGAAACGTGCCCAAAGTTTCACGAAAATTTGATATATATGTAACACTAAGAATATTAGTTTTTCGATTGCATTCGTGAATAATAATAATAGTTATAATAACTAATTATCTTATCCATGCAGTGAAAGTGTTATTTAATGGAATATATATTATTATGAGTTTTTTTATTTAATCGGTAAATATTTAATTTACGGCATATTTAAATTAAATCATTTTACTTTAAGAAGAGTTATTTTAACTAATTTACGGCATAAAATATTAACATTTTTATGTTTTTAATGTATATATTTTTAATTTATTAATGAAGATTGTTACTATAAAAAATAAAAATTTAAAATATTTTAAAAGATAAAAATTCATATATATAGAGGGTTAAACATTTCTACAGCCACTTTAGATAAGGTCGTCTACTACTGCCGCTTTTTAACTAAATCCGACCGGTACGACATAAAAATTTCATTTTCTCTCTCCGCCACCGTAAAAACTCGCACCGCTAATTAAGGAGATTAATTAAATAAATGTGATAATTAGGAAATAATTCCATAATTGACCCTAATAATTATTATGAGGCTCTAATAATTATAGTAAGTGGGTAATAATGCTGAAAGTCGCTTTTCGGGCGAAAAGCGCAGATACCGGTTCTGCTACCCGGTATAAATGCGTACCGGTGAAGTATCCAGGGAAATTATAATAAGTGCATGATAATTACTAGAATAATATGTAGGACATGTAAAACGAGTTTCAAGTCAAAATAATGAGAACTGATGCCAGAATTGATACTGGCTATGGAAAAGCGCGTACCAAAAAGGTGCTTCAAAAAATAAAATAAAAATATGAAAAATCCTAGGAAAATGAGTAGGTTGAAATTCCAAAGTTTGGGATTAAAATGTTTTGCGTAGCTATTAATGCTAATATTGCGCGTTCAAGGCATAACCGGCTATATAAGTGACTTTTGCACAGAACCCTAGGTTTTCTATCAGCCTCTACATGAGTTTTGGGTCCCTTGTGCTGCTGCCACCTTTCTTGACATTTCTCCCTTGCTTCTTCACCCCTTGTGTGGGCATTTTGCACCTCTTTTTCCCTTTTTTTCCCTTGTAAACACTAGAGTGGGTGCTATGTGAGAATGAGGTCTAGCTTGTGCTGAGTGAAGTTTCTGTTTGGGAGTGTTTTTGAGGGCTGAATCTATGTTGTGGACTGACTTGGTGTTTGTGGGGTTGAGAGAGCCATGATCATGGCATTTTGAGGTCCAAATGGTGACCTTTGGTGAGAAATGACCAACCTTTGTGAAGGCATTTTCATATTCCTTGGTGGTCTGAACCTTAAAGGCAAATTGGAGAGCTCCAAGAGCCTTTACTTCTCTGTTTTGAACCTTTGGTGAGTTGTATAACCTTTGATCATGAGTTTATTGAGTTAAAGATGGTATCTTGGCATGTTGATGAGTTAAACATGTAACCAACTAGTATGCAGACTTAAAACAGAATTAAAGATGCATGCTTTAACATTTAGAATTGGTAAAAGTGACTTAGAGTTTCTACCCAAAGATAATTAGGATTTGCTAATTAAACACACTTGGGGTTAAATGACCAGTTTTTAGGCTAACTTCGGGAGAGCATATCTCCCTCCACAGAGGTCATATAGGGTTGTGTCTTATATAATTTTTAAGCTTGAGATGTTATCTATATGGTGTAAAAATTTGGTACCATTTGAGAATGTATATCATTCTGTAGGTTCGATTGAATGGAGACTGCCCTGGGAGGCCATGTGCAGGGGCTGTACATGGCTGCATCTTCCATGAATTGTCTCTCCCTATTTTCTTACTCAAATTAGGCTCATGTTATGTCGAATTAAAGCTGAAGGTGTCTAGTTGTCTGAATAAAATTTTGAGAGCAATTAGTTTAGAATATTTTTCAGAATCTCAAAAATAGTAAAGGATGTTTAGGGCTCTGTTCGGAGTTGGCAAACAGTTTTTCTTGTCCGATTTCAAATGGTGATAATCGGAACTAGAAAACTACAAATGAGGCATATTATACCGTGTTGGAGATTTAATTTAGTCTAGATTAACATACTAAAAGATGATAATCTTATAATAAGTGAGTTGCGCACAGTGACTAGAAAACATAAGCATGTCAGTTATGGAAAAACCGTAAAAGGTATATTTAGGATAATTGGGCTTATTGGAAACCTTAGTAAATTTTATATAATTATTTATATGGCTTGGATGACTTAAAAATAATCTAAGTTACCTAAGTGAGCCAAGAAGAGGATTCTAAGTTATGTAAGTGATTAAACAATGTGGTGGCTTATAATAATGCACTAAAATAAATAATAAGTAATAATTGGTCTAGACTTGTAATGGGAATATCATTGGCATGTAAGAATGAAATGTGGAATCTGTAAGTGATTGAGTTTTAATAATCTAAATGATTCCTGATATAGGTTTTTCCAGAGGATTTGACACTTGAAGGATTATTGGAGCATACGTATTTTACTGTTGGAGTTGGGCTTGTGATAAGCTCGGTAAGGTAACCTCCTAGTTCTAGTTGAGTCCTCTCTCTTGTGGCCCCACCATGATGGTGGGCATTATGGTTAAAGTATATGGTATAATGTATATGCGCATTCATTCACATTCATTTAGATGTTATATGATATTGATGTTATGATGATGCACGTATGATATTTGTTATGAGGATCCTGGCCAGTGATCATGGTATGTAGGTTGCCTATGACTTGACTTTGGGAGCTCTTTCATACTGAGATTATGTTAACTGTCTATGGCTTGACCCTGGAAGTCACACATGTGTAACCGTCTATGGCTTTGACCCTAGGGTTACACAAGGATGATATGATGATGTTATGTTTATGTTGTATGTCTATATTATATGCTTTATATCTGAATTATCATGCAGGAAATGGGCTTAGGGGATTAGAGGATCCTCTATGAACCTTGAGCTTACTGAGATGTTGTTATCTCACCCCTGTTGGGGACATCATTTCAGGTACCCAAAGTAGTGGTGATGCTTCTAGGGGTAAGGCCCCCGCATTGGAGTAGTTGCTGATGCAGCTGATGATTTTATATTATGTTTAGACTTGATATTGACATGTAGACTTGTTAACATGCTTAATTATTTTATGAGATTATTGTATGTATTTATTTAGGCTCATGATTGTATCTTTAGAGCCATGGATTATTTACTGCTGCTCTTATACTTTTGAATTAATATAGACTTGATGCATGTATTCAGTTAATTTGGGCATTGAGCCTTATTGTTTGTATTGACCCATTGAGGGGATTGTAGTCCGTGTGGGACTTGAAAGCTATCTATTTAAATTATTGTATCAATCAGGTTAACTTTATATGTGGGACCATGTGCCCAGTTATCCGAAATACAACCGTTATGCTATCCATGAGACTCCGTCAGGAATGACACTTGATGTCATATCTTGATGGTCAATGGCCACTAATACTGGCTCATGGGATTGATTAGTAGATGTATGTTTAGATTTACGCTTTCACAGTATCTCACGTGAACGTTTTTAGAAATATTTTAATAAAATGTTTTGGAAAAAGTTTATTCGTATTTTTGTAAGATATGTTTTTATTCTTTAAAATAAAGTCTTCCGCTGTGTATGCTATACATCATGTATGTTAACAACCAGAGTACTACGGGGTGTTACAACATGTATCATTTATCTAATTAAATTACTTTAACCTTTCCATTTCTATTTGACTTTTCCATTATTAGGCTGTTAATTATGATTACTCATTCAACTTACCGTTAAACATATAGGGACTTATTATGAAAACTCCCCTAAGATCTCGCAGCCTTGTTTTATTACATGATCTTCATAGGATACAAGTTACACCATTAAAATCTTGAAATAGAATTGCAAATTCCACTACCCATGGGAGTATTCGAATATTTCCCGAAAAGTATTCAAATACTGCCTGAGAAGTAATTGAATACTTTTCCAAGTATTCGGATACTTCCTTGACAGTAGCTAAAAATCCATTCCTGCCAGACAGTAATCCATTCCTGCACAATGGGGTTTTTTAACCCCTTACAACTTTCATACAATTCACCTAAGGGACTTTCATTTATATACATACCTGACCTAAGCCATTTAAAGACTTTAATTACTAATTCCATGAAACATAGTTATATGACACAATATCAAATGGCTCAAGCAATACGATTATTCAAAAGACATAAACTTATACATATCTTCCAACAAGAGCAAACAAACTCAATGGGTATATAGTGGCACAGACAACCCCTATGCTCACATCAAATAAAGCATAAATAAATACTGTTAATATTAAGCATGCCTCATGTAACACCCCGTGTATACCCGGTTTGTTAACATGTCTCGTATTAAGCCACGCTTATTTAAAATGCGGAATAACTTTTTCTTTTAATTCAATTATGATGTCATTTTACTTAGCTAAGTTGATTACTTAGTCATTTTCATGAAAACATCGCCTGTATGTAAATTACAAAGATAGCTAACTGAAATACCTCAATATATAAATAAAAAGTGAGTATCTAAGTCATGGGACTACAACACATAGCCCAGACAATATCTTGATACATTATTACAACTAAAGCCTAAAAGCATAAAGTCAAGCCAATATGGCATGGAGAATCCCCATGCTCACCAAATAAGGAAACAAGGCCCAACAACAGTCTCAACTCAGATATCATAATACTGACAGAAAACATAAACAACATCCAATATCCAGTCATGTAAGCATAAAGCATATATAATCAACTAAGCTTCGGCCTCCTGCCGCTAGAGGCATCAGCCCCCAAGTTACCTGAACCCGAAATAAGAGTCCCCAAACGTGGGGTGAGATCTCTAAACAAGAAATCTCAATAAGACAAGGGATCCTCAAGGATCTTCCACCCCAAGCTCACTTACATGTGCAGTATAAGTTCCGAAAGCAGTTTAACAATATCAGTTCCAAAACTATGCAGTGCAACAGATATTCATGCCATGTGTTTTTTAACTATTCTACTGACCAGAGAAATGCAGGAATACGTCTATTACCTACGGTTAGTACAAGGAACATCGCTTGCACCTCACCCACAGCCTCATCATCTTGTATGTACCACATACTCAGGCTTACCGTATAGGTGAAACACCACATGCATATCATAAAGGCTCGCATATAATAGCTCAACAACATTTATCAAATAATACATGAAAAACATCATGCATATAAATCATCACCCCATGGGACATGGTGGAACAAACAATGGCAAAGCCGAGGACACGAAAGCTTACCTTGCAAGCTAACTATCCAAGGCAAGAGTCCACATAAGCTAAAAGTCATCCAACAGCACAATCACATTCTGTTTATACCAGAATATCATCAATACTCTTACTTTATAATTTCATGTCAAAAGGAATACGTTTTCTTTCTCATTTTCGCTTACTGCAAGCTTTTCTGAAAGCCTTAAGCATCAAATTGCGTTTACTCTTTTTTCTTAAACTTTAATTGCAGCCCTTTATAAAAAATTCAAGATTTTAACATCTTAAACTAGACATCTCCAGATTTACAAAGACGTATTATATGTCTCAATCGGAGTTGTATAACTCCGGTTATATTTTACGCAAGATGACTGCTGCCAACGGAATTTTCAGCAACCAAAATGCGACTTAAAATTGACACTGAGATCAAACCACTTATCCAGTGGCTAATAAATTTTTCAGAGTTGTAGCCCTATGTTTTAGCTTCACATAGGTCCAAACGACACTCGATTTGGAGCTCTATAGATCAAGATATCGAATTTTTACTAAAACAAGTTCGTTGTTGTCCCGACCAAAATATCGGGATATTGCCAAAGAAATATCGGGATAGCAATATCCGGATATTGGCTTTCCAATATCCGGATATTTTGCGACATAAAGCCAAAAATGCATTTTTTCAAGAGTCTTTCCTACAAGCTTCAACTTTTAACACTTTTAGACATTCAAGCATGCATTTTTATACCCTTATAGGTTCATGATCATGTTAGTTACTTAAACCACTTATTAACATGGCAAGACTCAAGCTTTAAACAAGAAAAACGCATGATCAAGGCAAGAAACATACTAAAGGCTTCAAAACATAAGCAAATGGTGCTCTTGGAGCTCTCTCACTAGCCTCAAGGTTTAGACTAAACAAGACTTGGTTTTTCTTCAGCAAAGTTACCACTTAGAGCTCCCCACAACCAAAGGAATGACTCCCACACCACCCAAACTCAAAGACAGCAACTACAACACACCCAAGCAAGGACCTTTCAGTTCAAGTTGTAGCAAGGTTGGCTAACTCAAAGAAGAAGAAATGATGAAGAAGGTTGGGTTTTTGAGAGAAGGGTGGCAAGAACAACACAAGGAGCTCATGGCAGCCATGAAAGTCAGAAAACTCTACGTAGGAACAAAGGGAATTAACCTAGGTCTTTGTGCCAAAGGTTATTAACCTAGGTCTTTGTGCCAAAGGTTATTTATAGTCTCATTAACTATAACCACACTGTATTAGCACTAATAGCTAAGCTTATCATTTTAATCTCAAACTTTGAATTCTGAACCTAGCCATTTTTCTAGGATTTATCATATTTTTATTTTATTTTTCGTAGCATCTTTTTGGTACGCGCTTTTCCATAGTCAGTATCAGTTCTGGCACCAATTCTCATTATTTCGAATTGAAACTTGTTTTACTAGTCCTATATATTTTTCTAGGAATATTCATGCAGTTATTATAATTTTCCGGGATAAGTCACTGGTACGCATTTATACCGGGTAGCAGAACCGGTATCTGCAATTTTCTTCAGAAAAGCGACTTTCAGTATTATTACTCACTTACTATAATTATTAAAGCCTCATAATAATTATTAGTGTCAATTATGGAATTATTTTCTAATTCTCATATTTAATTAATTAATTTCCTTAATTAACGGTGCATGTTCTTACACCTCAGCTACAAAATATTTCATAAACATATTGCATGCATATCATGCTAACAACTCGACTCCGGCCTTTTGCCTCTAGATGCACCAACATCAACAATCTCAGTACCTGAAACATGTGCCCCATAAGGGGTGAGATTTCTAACAGAAATCTCAGTAAGATAAGGGGTCCTCAAGGAATCTTCCGCCCCAAGCTCACTTACAAGTATATAATAAGTTCAAAACACTAAAGTCAATGCGTGTTCATGTTAAAGCAATATAATCGAGACAATATATATAAATTCTTAAAAAATCATGTACCACAATTCATATCTCATGTGATGTATGCAAGTGCGGTTCAACTGGCCAGAGAATAAGATAGGAATTACACACGTCTACAACCTACCTAACATAAGGGTCACAGCCTTATGCCTTATACACCAGGGTCGTAGCCTGATCGTATAAGTAGTCAACATCACATCAATACATTATATTAAACATAAAGGTCGCAACTTTATGCCTTACACACCAGGGTCACAGCCTAATCGTATAAGTAGTCAACATCACATCCATACATTACATTAAACATAAGGGTCGCAGCCTTATGCCTTACAAACCAGGGTCGCAGCCTGATTGCGTAAGTAATCAACAGACATATCCACATATCTCAAGCATATATCAATGCATATATCATTTTCATAAAAGCATATCATGCACATAAATCACCCTCGCATGGAGGTTCGTGGAACAAGCAACAGACTAATCCGAGGACTAGAAGCTTACCTGTCACAACCAAGTCCTCTAATAATAACTCGGTGTCCGAGAGGTCATCAAGCGGTATCCAACAATATCACAACCTATTTTAACAAGGTACATCTCATCAATAAATATATATAAAACATAATGTCTAGAGGGACTTTATTTCTTTTTGTTTCTTACGCTTAATGCTTTTTTCAAAGCCACAAGTGTGGGATACTCAAATTATGACTTAATCCGAATTTCACCAATGTCCGCACTGACCTCCTTAAGGTCCAAAATCATTAATAAGGGTTCACGGGTCCTTTTATTCAAGAAAAATTCAAAGGAATGGGTTCCATTGCCCGGTTTGGCATTAAACTACCTTTACCATTTTTAAAACCAGTGTTGCATCTCTTTACCAAAGGCTATAAGATTTTAATATGTTAAACTAGACAGTATAAGTCCACGTTCATGTCCATTTTATTCGATACAAGTTAATCAAGATATCAATCCACATAATCGTATACCTTAGTTCACATACAACTGCAAAATTAACAATTCAAAGATAAGATGAAATAATTCCACCAAATAGCATACCTCAATCCACATAGCGCCTGCAAAATTAGCAGTCAAATACAGGGCTCTTACAGGTTCATTCCCATCAATATGCTAATTCAGGTATGGAAGCTAACGCTCTTATAGTAGGAAAAATGTCCTTCACTGATGGCAAACACAGCACAATTGGGGACCATGATGTAATCATTGTAACAAACTCGATCACACCAAAGAAGTAGGCTATGAGTTTCATGGGAAATCCACCAATTGAAAGTCAATGAATTCAATGGAAGGTAGAGGATATTCAGCCTTTATAGAAGATTCAACTGCAACCCCAACATACAATGACAACACGTCAACTTCCAAAAACTCTAATATGTTAAGTAAGGAACAAATTGAGTTTATTCAGAAGTTATTTGCATTTCATGATGTTGAAAAAACTCTAAGCACTAGTGCCGTTGCATAAGCAGGTAAATTCATTGCTCTATACACTTTTTCTGACAAAGACCATACTTGGATAATGGATTGTCGTGCTTCTCACCATATGACTAGTAAAATCTCTCTCCTCTCACATCTTCATAAGAATTTTGAGAAGAAAACAATCATTTTAGCTTGGTAACACAATAGAAGTCTAGGGAATTTGGGTGGCAATGATTTCTAGAGGCTTTACATTGAAAGATGGTCTGTTTATTCCCAAGTTACCTTGAAATTTGATGTTTTTTAGTCGATTAACAAGAAACTCACAATGTTCTGGAATCTTTAACTCAAATGATTGTTCCTTTCAGGATTTGGTTTCGAAGTAGAAGATTGGCAATGCTAAGAGGGAAATCAAAGCAAAAAAGTAGACGCCTCAAGTTCTCATGACTCTTGCTGGAAATAACACGGATGTGGTGTTATGGCATTATAGACTAGGTCACGCAAATTTTGATTACATGAAAGAAATGTACCTTAACTTACTCAATTAAAGATAGACTTTTCCTACTTATGTATCGTGTCAAATATCTAAACATGTTAAATTAACTTATCCTTCAAAGGCTTATCAACCTTCTCAACCATTTACCTTGATCTATAGTGGTGTATAAGGACCTGCAAATGTAAAAAATGTCAATGGGGCTCTCTAGTTTGTAGCCTTTATAGATGACCACACTTGCCTTACATATTGATTTACCTACTGCACTCTAAATCAAACTTTTTGAATCATTCTAAGCCTTTACGTCCATGGTTCAAACTCAATTCCACGCCCAAATTAAAGTCCTTTGATAAAATAATGCATAAGATTATTTTAATTCCAGCCTCTCATCCTACCTTACCAAACATTGCATAATTCACCAAAGCTCATGTGTCTATACTCTACAACAAAACAATATTGCCGCAAGGAAAAATTTCCACCATTTAAAAGTTGGCAACATATTTCTCTTCACCTCTAATACTCCCAAACATTTTTGGTGAAGCCATTATTACCACTGCTTATCTCATTAATTGCATGCCTTTCCGGTTACCTCCATTTTTCTCCTATAAATTCTCTCCCTTTTAAGATCTACAATTGCACTATCTTTGTCCATAATACTCATAGTGGTAAACTTGAACCTCAAGCCATTAAGTGCATTTTCATAGGCTATTCCCCTACACAAAGGGATACAAGTGTTATGCCCCTCTTACTAAGAAAATCTATGTTAGCATAGATGTTACATTTCTTGAAGATCAATTCTATTATTGCCAACCTTCCCAGCTATTGTACCTGAAGCTAACCATATTATGCCACCCAAGACTGACATTCTTATCACTCATAACCAAGAACCACTAATTAAATAGAGAGGAAACCTCTGAAGAGCATACAATTAGTTCACCAAACAACCTTTCTTCTAGGCAAAGCCAATCTGAGTCTCCTAGTTGTGTGTTTAGCTATGTAAATTTTTAAATAATAATATAGCATCAAAATGTTATGATGAAATAATTTACAACTTGATCTAGTTTTATTATCCAAGTCGTTAGTCTACATACATTAAGAATAGCTCAATATCCTATATACATAATTCATATCATAAAAGGTTGCCTCCATACACAACTAAAAAAAACTTTTTTTCGATGGAAAAATTCCGTCGAAAATAATGAAAATTCCGTCGAAAATAAAGTTTTCGACGAAATTACCGACAGAAATGAAGTCGTTGAATTTCTCTTCTTTGATAACAGATTTTTCGACAGAATTATAATTCCTTTGAAAATTTTCGACATAATATATTTCCGTAGAAAATTTTTGACAAATATATTTCCGTAGAAAATCTTCGACCGAATAATTTCCCACGAAAATTTTCAACGGAATATATTTTCGTAGAAAATTTTCAACCAAAATATTTCCGTCGTAAATTTTCAACCAAAATATTTCCGTCGTAAATTTAATAATTCTGTCGAAAAATAGTAGCCATAAAATACTATTTATTTAATGAATTCCGTCAAAAATTTCAACGGAGTATATTTTCGTCGAAAAAATCCATCTCAATTTGCAACAAAATTTAACTAAAATTCCGTCAAATATTTTGATTTTGATTTTAATTTTCAACGGAATTTATTTTCAATCGAAAACTTTTATAAACAATCTCAAAATTCTAATTAAATTTTGCCAAAAATAATTGAATTGATTTTTTAAAAATTATATTTTTCATATAAATTTTAATTCAACAAATACTTTTTTATGGTTCTAAACTTCTATAACATATTGATAATGCTTGAGTTAGCAAGAGTTTATATTTAGCAAAGTTTACCCATAATAAAAAAACCCACAAATGCAATTAAATTCTATTACGCAGGCGATCCAAATAATATATAATGTTATAATTAGTGTACATGTAATATAATATTACTTTTCACACTTGCAGACTACATGCGAAATATTATTAAAACATTGTTAAAATCCCTCCACAATCATAGAAAGGGATTGTTGCAGATTGCTAAAATATTATTAAAAAATACAATTGTCTTCATTAATATTTTTTTGAGGGTTTTGACGGAATCTGATTTCCATCGAAAAATTCATAAATATAATTTCTTATTTTGATTTTTTTTTAGGATTTTCGAAGAAATTCATTTTTCGTCGAAATTTCATAATTATGATTTTTTTTAAAATTTATTTTTTAAGGGTTTTTATAGAATTTTTTTTGTTGAAAATTCTCGACGGAATTTAATTTCCATCGAAAATTTCGACGAAATTTAATTTCCGTCGAAAATTTCGACGGAATCTAATTTTCGTCGAAAACTTCATAAATATAATCTCTTTTTTTAAGGATTTTTGGCGGATTTCCTTTTCCGTTGAAGATTTTTGACGAAATCTGATTTTCGTCGAAAAGTTTCGACAGAATAATATTTCTGTTGAAAACTTCGACGAAATAAGTTTTCCGTCTTTAATTTTTATGAAAAATTTTCCGTCAAATTTTTTGAATTTTCTAGTAGTGATATATATGAATCTGGGATTGGTTGGGTTTTCAATGAGCCGGATATTAAATATGAAAATATCCTATATTGATAAAAAATACTTAAATAAGTATCATATACTTACCAAAAAAAAGAGAGTATCATGTAAGTTTGAAGACTCTTAAATTTATTTATTAAAGGTTTTAAGTTAAACTAAAGTGAGGTATTTCTCACTTAATTCCTTAGACTTAGAGTTGATTCCACTTTGCATCAATCTTACTGCTTTAGGTTCTCGCGATATAAAACAAAAGGTAAAATATTTTCTTATGACTTGGCCCTTATATAATAGTATCTATAGTCACCTTAGTTCTAACTTCTAAATAAACCACTCTCAACTTCTCTCGAAACGCAAGCCAAGCTGCTTGTTTCCCACTTCTTGTAGCCTTGTTCATTGCATATACATGGAGGACACAACTATAGTACGAGTTCCCAAACTTGGTCTAATCATCTTGATAATCTTCACCTTCTTCATGAGTTTGCAAGCTCGAAGACTCGAAGGGCATGTAGACAGCAAGCGCCTTCTACATGAGTTAATTATTAATCGAATAAAGTATACACGTTCTCGAACTGCTCTTGAAGATAAGCTCTCACCAGGAGGATCAGATAGGCTCGCACCAGGAGGGCCAAATCATATACATAATAATCAGGTCCATCGTTGATTTGCAGGGTACCCACCATAACACTTCCTTTTCAGGATATAAAAACTTCCATGTTTCTAAACCCTGTGTGGTATGGAGGATATGTACGTAGCTTAGGTGTGTGTGTGCATCATTATCATTATTTTGCTATATGCTCTTTTATCTGTTGTGTGATACTATTTTAATTTCCCCATATAGGTCATTGACATGATCTTTTTAAATTTCTTTTTTATTTTTAACAAAGGGGTTTTTTATGTTGTGAGTTAAATCATGTCGCTGTGATATGTATCTTTTCTTATAGAAATCTTTCACTTTCTCTCGTTATACATTTGCTACTCTCTTTTTTGCTTATATTTTGTCTAATAATTATAGAAATATGCCGTGGTGTGTGTCTAATAATTACTTGTCTTTAGTGGGTATTTCTTTAATTATAGAAATCTTGTCTTTAATTTCTCTGTTACCAAAAAAACAAAAATACTTGTCTTTTCTGATACAAGCATGCAATCCCAAAGTTTAATAAAAATTGATTGGATTGGCTACTGATGTCAGTCTTGAAAGGTATTTGTAGCATTCTTGTGCTTGGGGAAATTTTTGTTGCATGTCATTTTTCTCTTTCGTCACAATTCTTGTACAAATAATGATCCCATGTGAAATTTAAAGTAGTTTAAAATTTTTAAGAAATGTTACTGTAAAATAATATCCTTGTGCTTATTGAATTCGGAAAAACTATAGTTCATCATTTTCGATGGGCATTTTCACATTAGGCAAAAAAATGCAGTACATACATATATAATAAGATTTAGAAGTCTTACTCCTTATTTCATCCATTAATTTCCGTCCATCTAACTATTATATTGTATTTAGTTATACCAATTAATTAATTATTAATTTCAAATAAATAATAACAGTTATATGGACGGAAATCAACGAGATGAGAAGTAAGACTTACTGGAGTCGAAAGATCCCTCCTCGCATACACACACATCTATATATTAACATTAATTAGACATAAAAATGAAGATTTACTGGTCAGTAGCAATATTTTGTAACATGGTAAGTAATGTAAACATGGAAAATATTGATTTTTACTCAAGAGTAAACTACCATTTTATTTATGTAATATTGGGTTAACATTAATTTGGTTTCACCATCATGTGGATCAACCTGCATGGATTGTTTTAACTTAACATGTGGTATCTGAATTCGATTAATCAATGAACCAACAGACAAATCTAAAAATAAACCCTTTTTTTGTATACAAATAAGACCGTTTTAGTCTTTGAACTATAACTCTGGAGGCTAGCGTCAGCTTTCAGGACCACAATAAACTTTTTTCTTTTTACTAAATGTGTGAAATGATTTGTAATAGGTTAAAGTGTCTCTTATTTTAAAGGACGTAAGGTTGTGTCATTTTAAAAGAAAGAAAGAGATAGATACAAAAGGAGAGAGAGTTGACAAAAAAAATAAAGATGTGGATCCCACCTCTTTGTGAGAGTGAAATAATATAAGTTGTGTCATTTAAAAGGATAAATATTTTTTTCCTGTGTAATAACTGTAAACATTATTCTATTGTTTTTAATAACTTAAAAACGTAAAAATAGTGTGATATATTTAAAAAATAAATCCAGCATGCCTTCGCAAATTTGGTCAGAACTAAGGATGAATTCACATAGACAATTTCTTTTCCCATTGGCATTTGATAGAGGAAAAAAAAAAATTTGTCCGGAAATCTTGATTTTCAAAAATATGATTTTTACACCAACTTTATGATAATATCCGAAAATTTAAAATTTAGAAAAAATCAATTTTTCGGGAATCCTGAAGAACATCGCGTACCAAACGGCAGCTTTTCTAAAATGAGAAAATGGTATAATGGGAAAATTAAAGTTGCACCATCAAACTTATGGAAGAATCCTTAACTAGACCAGTTTTGCTTTGCTGTGCAATATCACATAGACAATAATTATTCCTGTTATTAAAGACAGTGGGTGATATTATATCACTAAAAGACTTGAACCCATAAATAGAACCAGAGGAGGTAGATGATCAGAATTATCACTGTGCAATAATAAAAATAAATTAGAACAGACTTATTTGTTGTCAGTCGTATAGAACAGATAGATGGAGAATGAATGCAGAATTAGGAATTAAATCCGAGCCCACAGAACGTGTCTCCTTAAGACAATTTGCCCCCTCACTGATGCCAAAGGTTGATGGACACTTGTCTCCCAGGATAGAACGGATTCCGTCTGAAGAATGGCGGCACTATCAATCAACAGCCCAAACGAACACAACAGAATGCCAGAGGAAATCACACCGGAGTATGAAAAGGAATATGCAAACCAGAAGGAGAAAAATTCCGGCAGAGTTTAAGTGCAGAAAAATTGTGGTACCATTTTATGAAGGTGTCAGTGTCTATTTATAGACACTGACCGGTCACGTTTGAAAAGGCACCTTTCCGTCGACGAAACAACACATCCGTTGGACACGAAAAGACACATTCGTTCAACACGAAAAGGCACTCATTCAAGGATGAAACAACATGTCCGTTAGGATGAAACAAAATGTCCGTTCGGATGAAACAACATGTCTGTTTGGATGAAACGACACATCCGTTCTGATGAAACGACACATCCGTTCGTCGATGAAAAAACACACCCTTTCACTACCAAACTTCTTATTCATAACCAATAGATTGTTTACACAATTTATATATATATATATATATATATATATATATATATATATATATATTCCAACAATTCCAACAGTGTGTATAGCTAGGGCGCGACCTGGATCCTACAACGTCAGTCTCAATAAACAGAGGTTTTTTTTCTTCGTTTTCTTGTGGTTTTTCCAAGGTACCAGCAGAAACAATACAATACGCCTATAGCATGTTAATTAATATGTCGGTCAAATTATGCATTTTATCGTTATTCTAAAAATTTCTAACGAAAATAAAATGTAGTGTGGCAGTTACATATATGAACCTAACAGAAATCAATTGTGCAAAAAACATAATTATTCTTTTTTAATCTCCAAAAAAAAATATCAATTGTCCCTCGTATATATGCCACAACTATTTGAAACCGAAAATTGCATTTGTCCAAAACGGGAAGGAAAATAATAAAAATGAATGTGGAGTTGATCAACAGCGCCTTTTGATCTATTTAATGTAAAAGGAAAAACATTTTTTATTATTATTTAAAATCTAAATATTTTAACAAAATAATGCAATGAGACGTGGGGGTGTGTGCATTCAAATCGCACATGGGGGAGTTGCGCAACTCATGCAAAATCGAATGTGTTTCTATCATTTATATAGCACATTGCAAATCGTGTATCATCTCATACGCAACTTAAAAGCACACATCCCTCATGCACTACTTGCGGTGTGTGCCACATTGTAGATGTGCATTTGTTTTTACACAAGTGACACCTCCCCGATATGCGGTGTCTCACCGCATTATTTTGACAGAACATTTAAATTTTGAATCAATAAAGACAAATGTTTTTCATTTCACTATGGTCAAAAGATCGATTAACGGCAATAGCTGTAATTGCTATATGCTCACTTGTAAAATCATTGCGGAACGTAATTGGAATTATTATAAACCAATGTACCCCTAACACATAAGTTTTGTGTTAGTTTTTACACCAAGCTATATATATTTCAAATTAGCATATCCAAAAGGACCAAAAAGCTCGTAATATATGATGCTACTATGAGCAGATATCCATTATGTTACTTTGGGAATCCCTAAAGTAGCATGGAGTGAGGTTTATAACCTTTCTGAGTGATTTTGGATACCTTTGATGGAAGCCAAAGGACAAAGGTTAATTAGGAATGCTCAGACCATGCTTTTCGAAAAGAAAGCTTTATAATTTAAATCTGTCGGCCAAAAGTTTGATGCTACAGTTGCTTGCAAGCTCTGGCGGGAACCCCACCAAAACAGTAAATTACCTCAAAAAATGTTGAAAATTTAGTAGTGCTAACAGTAAACCACCTCAAAATATGTTTCATTATTTTCTATTGCGAAATTAAACAAAGAAATTTAGTGAGGATATGACTCATTCCTCGTATGGAGGTCATAGAGCCATATGTCAACTTTCTAATAGTTGCATATATACATGCAAATGTTATTAAATATTTAAGTACTAGGGATGAAATATCACATTAATTAAGAATGAATCAAGCAAGAACGATGGGTGAATTCATTTTCGTAACAGATTTAAGTCGAGTTATTACCTTTTACCAAAAAAAAAAAAAAAAAAAAAAAGAGTCGAGTTATTATATACCTTCATACATTTGTAATCCTTCGTTGCATTAAATAATATCCAATAAAATTAAAATTATTTGGTGATTATATATTTTTTAATTTAAATAATTCAAAACTCAAGTTATAAATAATTGTTAAAAATAAACAATATTAATTTTAATTTTAATTAAAAAAATTATAAAGGATACATAATTGTATAATTTTCGTTTTTATAATAATCATTTTCACTCTTTTATTGATCGAATGATCTAAAAATAGGATAGTTGGGGGCTGCCACACAACAGGTATGTGAATTTGTCTTCTACCAGACATCCCAAACGCACGCAGATTCCAAACCGAAATGATCTCTTGCACCTGCCTAATAACTGTTTGACTCTTGTAAGCCAAAAAATTATCCTCCTCCCCATGGGCCACTTCATTCCTCCAACGCCAAGCACAATCCACTGTAATCGCGAACCAGATAGGCCAATGCTCATTTAGTTTCATGACAACATCATTCTTCAAGTTCAGGAGCAACCAGGAACTTAAATCTGCACTAAAAAATAGAGAGTAAGAAGCAGGGTTAATGAGCTCCATCCACACCTGCTTTATTTTATTGCAGTCACGAGCCATATGTAAAATGGTCTCATCATGTATCTGACACAGGGGGCAGGTTGGAGAAGCCATGTTTCTTCTAGCCAGCAAATCTCTAGTAGGCAAGTGGAC
>JAVKPL010003952.1:0-21102 GCA_032173675.1 Gastrolobium villosum
CGAAAACGGTTGAATAAAATAAATGCAAAAGAAATTGATTTTGTGAAGTTTTTCGACGGAAAATGGATTCCGTCGAAGATTTTGGACGGAAAAAGAATACCGTCGAAAATGGATGAATAAAATAAATGAAAAAGAAATTGATTTTGTGAAGTTTTTCGACGGAAAACGGATTCCGTCAAGAACGGATAAATAAAATAAATGCAAAAGAAATTGATTTTATGAAGTTTTTCGACGCAAAATGTATTCCGTCGAAGATTTTTGACGGAAAATGAATTCCGTCGAAAATGGATGAATAAAATAAATGCAAAAGAAATTGATTTTATCAAGTTTTTCGACGAAAAATGTATTCCGTCGAAAACGGATTAATAAAATAAATGTAAAAGAAATTGATTTTGTGAAGATTTTTAACGGAAAATGAATTCCGTCGAAAATGAAGTTTTTCGACGAAAAATGGATTCCGTCGAACATTTTTGACGAAAAATGTATTCCGTCGAAAACGGATGAATAAAATAAATGCAAAAGAAATTGATTTTGTGAAGTTTTTCGACGGAAAACAAATTCCGTCGAAAATGGATGAATAAAATAAATGGAAAAGAAATTGTTTTTGTGAAGATTTTTGACGGAAAATGGATTCCGTCGAAGATTTTTGACGAAAAATGAATTCCATCGAAAACGGATGAATAAAATAAATGCAAAAGAAATTGATTTTGTGAAGTTTTTCGACGGAAAATGGATTCGGTCGAAGATTTTTGACGGAAAATGTATTCCGTCGAAAACGGATGAATAAAATAAATGCAAAAGAAATTGATTTTTTGAAGTTTTTCGACGGAAAATGAATTTCGTAGAAGATTTTTGATGGAAAATGGATTCCGTCGAAGATTTTTGACAGAAAATGAATTCCGTCAAAAACGGATGAATAAAATTAATGCAAAAGAAATTGATTTTGTGAAGTTTTTCGACGGAAAATAGATTCCGTCTAAGATTTTTGACGGAAAATGAATTCCGTCGAAAATGGATGAATAAAATAAATGCAAAAGAAATTGATTTTATGAAGTTTTTCGACGAAAAAAGGATTCCGTCGAAGATTTTTGACGAAAAATGTATTCCGTCGAAAACGGATGAATAAAATAAATGCAAAAGAAATTGATTTTGTGAAGTTTTTCGACGGAAAACAAATTCCGTCGAAAACGGATGAATAAAATAAATGCAAAAGAAATTTATTTTGTGAAGTTTTTCGACGGAAAATGGATTCCGTAGAAGATTTTTGACGGAAAATGGATTCCGTCGAAGACTTTTGACGGAAAATGAATTCCATCGAAAACGGATGAATAAAATAAATGCAAAAGAAATTGATTCCGTCGAAGATTTTTGACGGAAAATGTATTCCGTCGAAAATGGATGAATAAAATAAATGCAAAATAAATTGATTTTGTGAAGTTTTTCAACGGAAAATGAATTCCATCGAACATGGATTAATAAAATAAATGTAAAACAAATTGATTTTTTGAAGATTTTTAACGGAAAATGAATTCCGTCGAAAACAGATGAATAAAAAAAATGCAAAAGAAATTGATTTTTTGAAGTTTTTCGACGGAAAATGGATTTCGTAGAAGATTTTTGATGGAAAATGGATTCCGTCGAAGATTTTTGACGGAAAATGAATTCCGTCGAAAACGGATGAATAACATAAATGCAAAAGAAATTGATTTTGTGAAGTTTTTCGACGGAAAATGGATTCCGTCGAAGATTTTGGACGGAAAAAGAATACCGTCGAAAATGGATGAATAAAATAAATGAAAAAGAAATTGATTTTGTGAAGTTTTTCGACGGAAAACGGATTCCGTCAAGAATGGATGAATAAAATAAATGCAAAAGAAATTGATTTTATGAAGTTTTTCGACGCAAAATGTATTTCGTCGAAGATTTTTGACGGAAAATGAATTCCGTCGAAAATGGATGAATAAAATAAATGCAAAAGAAATTGATTTTAAAGTTTTTCGACGAAAAATGTATTCCGTCGAAAACGGATTAATAAAATAAATGTAAAAGAAATTGATTTTGTGAAGATTTTTAACGGAAAATGAATTCCGTCGAAAATGAAGTTTTTCGACGAAAAATGGATTCCGTCGAACATTTTTGACGAAAAATGTATTCCGTCGAAAACGGATGAATAAAATAAATGCAAAAGAAATTGATTTTGTGAAGTTTTTCGACGGAAAACAAATTCCGTCGAAAATGGATGAATAAAATAAATGGAAAAGAAATTGTTTTTGTGAAGATTTTTGACGGAAAATGGATTCCGTAGAAGATTTTTGACGAAAAATGAATTCCATCGAAAACGGATGAATAAAATAAATGCAAAAGAAATTGATTTTGTGAAGTTTTTCGACGGAAAATGGATTCGGTCGAAGATTTTTGACGGAAAATGTATTCCGTCGAAAACGGATGAATAAAATAAATGCAAAAGAAATTGATTTTGTTATGTTTTTCGACGGAAAAAGAATTGCGTCGAAAACGGATTAATAAAATAAATGCAAAAGAAATTGATTTTTTGAAGTTTTTCGACGGAAAATGAATTTCGTAGAAGATTTTTGATGGAAAATGGATTCCGTCGAAGATTTTTGACAGAAAATGAATTCCGTCAAAAACGGATGAATAAAATAAATGCAAAAGAAATTGATTTTGTGAAGTTTTTCGACGGAAAATAGATTCCGTCGATGATTTTTGACGGAAAATGAATTCCGTCGAAAATGGATGAATAAAATAAATGTAAAAGAAATTGATTGTATGAAGTTTTTCGACGAAAAAAGGATTCCGTCGAAGATTTTTGACGAAAAATGTATTCCGTCGAAAACGGATGAATAAAATAAATGCAAAAGAAATTGATTTTGTGAAGTTTTTCGACGGAAAATAAATTCCGTCGAAAACGGATGAATAAATAAATGCAAAAGAAATTTATTTTGTGAAGTTTTTCGACGGAAAATGGATTCCGTAGAAGATTTTTGATGGAAAATGGATTCCGTCGAAGACTTTTGACGGAAAATGAATTCCATCGAAAACGGATGAATAAAATAAATGCAAAAGAAATTGATTTTGTGACGATTTTCGACTGAAAACGGATTCCGTCGAAAATGGATGAATAAAATAAATGCAAAAGAAATTGGTTTTGTGAAGTTTTTCGACGGAAAATGGATTCCGTCGAAGATTTTTGACGGAAAATGTATTCCATCGAAAATGGATGAATTAAATTAATGCAAAAGAAATTGATTTTGTGAAGTTTTTCGACGGAAAACAAATTCCGTCGAAAACAGATGAATAAAATAAATCCAAAAGAAATTGATTTTGTGAAGTTTTTCGAGGAAAAATGGATTCCGTAGAAGATTTTTGACAGAAAATGGATTCCGTCGAAGATTTTTGATGGAAAATGGATTTCGTCGAAAACGGATGAATAAAATAAATGCAAAAGAAATTGATTTTGTTATGTTTTTCGACGGAAAAAGAATTGCGTCGAAAACGGATTAATAAAATAAATGCAGAAGAAATTGATTTTTTGAAGTTTTTCGACGGAAAATGAATTTCGTAGAAGATTTTTGATGGAAAATGGATTCCGTCGAAGATTTTTGACAGAAAATGAATTCCGTCAAAAACGGATGAATAAAATAAATGCAAAAGAAATTGATTTTGTGAAGTTTTTCGACGGAAAATAGATTCCGTCGTAGATTTTTGACTGAAAATGAATTCCGTCGAAAATGGATGAATAAAATAAATGTAAAAGCAATTGATTGTATGAAGTTTTTCAACGAAAAAAGGATTCCGTCGAATATTTTTGATGAAAAATGTATTCCGTCGAAAACGGATGAATAAAATAAATGCAAAAGAAATTGATTTTGTGAAGTTTTTCGACGGAAAATAAATTCCGTCGAAAACGGATGAATAAAATAAATGCAAAAGAAATTTATTTTGTGAAGTTTTTCGACGGAAAATGGATTCCGTAGAAGATTTTTGACGGAAAATGGATTCCGTCGAAGACTTTTGACGGAAAATGAATTCCATCGAAAACGGATGAATAAAATAAATGCAAAAGAAATTGATTTTGTGACGATTTTCGACTGAAAACGGATTCCGTCGAAAATGGATGAATAAAATAAATGCAAAAGAAATTGGTTTTGTGAAGTTTTTCGACGGAAAATGGATTCCGTCGAAGATTTTTGACGGAAAATGTATTCCATCGAAAACGGATGAATAAAATAAATGCAAAACAAATTGATTTTGTGAAGTTTTTCGACGGAAATTGGATTCCGTCGAAGATTTGTGACGGAAAATGAATTCCGTCGAAAGTGGATGAATAAAATAAATGAAAAAGAAATTGATTTTGTGAAGCTTTTCGACGGAAAATGGATTTCGTCGAAGATTTTTGACTGAAAATGTATTCCGTCGAAAACGGTTGAATAAAATAAATGCAAAAGAAATTGATTTTGTGAAGTTTTTCGACGGAAAATGGATTCCGTAGAAAATGGATGAATAAAATAAATGCAAAAGAAATTGATTTTGTGAAGTTATTTGACGGAAAATGGATTCCGTCGAAGATTTTGGACGGAAAATGTATTCCGTTGAAAATGAATGAATTAAATTAATGCAAAAGAAATTTATTTTGTGAAGTTTTTCAACGGAAAATGAATTCCGTCGAACATGGATTAATAAAATAAATGTAAAACAAATTGATTTTTTGAAGATTTTTAACGAAAAATGAATTCCGTCGAAAACGGATGAATAAAAAAAATGCAAAACAAATTGATTTTGTGAAGTTTTTCGACGGAAAGTGGATTTCGTAGAAGATTTTTGAAGGAAAAAGAATACCGTCGAAAATGGATGAATAAAATAAATGAAAAAGAAATTGATTTTGTGATGTTTTTCGACGGAAAACGGATTCCGTCAAGAATGGATGAATATAATAAATGCAAAAGAAATTGATTTTATGAAGTTTTTCGACGCAAAATGTATTCCGTCGAAGATTTTTGATGGAAAATGAATTCCGTCGAAAATGGATGAATAAAATAAATGCAAAAGAAATTGATTTTATCAAGTTTTTCGACGAAAAATGTATTCCGTCAAAAACGGAGTAATAAAATAAATGCAAAAGAAATTGATTTTGTGAAGATTTTTAACGGAAAATGAATTCCGTCGAAAACGAAGTTTTTTTTTCGACGAAAAATGGATTCAGTCGAACATTTTTGACGAAAAATGTATTTCGTCGAAAACGGATGAATAAAATAAATGCAAAAGAAATTGATTTTGTGAAGTTTTTCGACGGAAAACAAATTCCGTCAAAAATGGATGAATAAAATAAATGGAAAAGAAATTGTTTTTGTGAAGATTTTTGACGGAAAATGGATTCCGTCGAAGATTTTTGACGAAAAATGAATTCCATCGAAAACGGATGAATAAAATAAATGCAAAAGAAATTGATTTTGTGAAGTTTTTCGACGGAAAATGGATTCGGTCGAAGATTTTTGACAGAAAATGTATTCCGTCGAAAACGGATGAATAAAATAAATGCAAAAGAAATTGATTTTTTGAAGTTTTTCGACGGAAAATGGATTTCGTAGAAGATTTTTGAAGGAAAAAGAATACCGTTGAAAATGGATGAATAAAATAAATGAAAAAGAAATTGATTTTGTGATGTTTTTCGACGGAAAACGGATTCCGTCAAGAATGGATGAATATAATAAATGCAAAAGAAATTGATTTTATGAAGTTTTTCGACGCAAAATGTATTCCGTCGAAGATTTTTGATGGAAAATGTATTCCGTCGAAAACGGTTGAATAAAATAAATGCAAAAGAAATTGATTTTGTGAAGTTTTTCGACGGAAAATGGATTCCGTAGAAAATGGATGAATAAAATAAATGCAAAAGAAATTGATTTTGTGAAGTTATTTGACGGAAAATGGATTCCGTCGAAGATTTTGGACGGAAAATGTATTCCGTTGAAAATGAATGAATTAAATTAATGCAAAAGAAATTTATTTTGTGAAGTTTTTCAACGGAAAATGAATTCCGTCGAACATGGATTAATAAAATAAATGTAAAACAAATTGATTTTTTGAAGATTTTTAACGAAAAATGAATTCCGTCGAAAACGGATGAATAAAAAAAATGCAAAAGAAATTGATTTTTTGAAGTTTTTCGACGGAAAATGGATTTCGTAGAAGATTTTTGAAGGAAAAAGAATACCGTCGAAAATGGATGAATAAAATAAATGAAAAAGAAATTGATTTTGTGATGTTTTTCGACGGAAAACGGATTCCGTCAAGAATGGATGAATATAATAAATGCAAAAGAAATTGATTTTATGAAGTTTTTCGACGCAAAATGTATTCCGTCGAAGATTTTTGATGGAAAATGAATTCCGTCGAAAATGGATGAATAAAATAAATGCAAAAGAAATTGATTTTATCAAGTTTTTCGACGAAAAATGTATTCCGTCAAAAACGGAGTAATAAAATAAATGCAAAAGAAATTGATTTTGTGAAGATTTTTAACGGAAAATGAATTCCGTCGAAAACGAAGTTTTTCGACGAAAAATGGATTCCGTCGAACATTTTTGACGAAAAATGTATTCCGTCGAACATTTTTGACGAAAAATGTATTTCGTCGAAAACGGATGAATAAAATAAATGCAAAAGAAATTGATTTTGTGAAGTTTTTCGACGGAAAACAAATTCCGTCAAAAATGGATGAATAAAATAAATGGAAAAGAAATTGTTTTTGTGAAGATTTTTGACGGAAAATGGATTCCGTCGAAGATTTTTGACGAAAAATGAATTCCATCGAAAACGGATGAATAAAATAAATGCAAAAGAAATTGATTTTGTGAAGTTTTTCGACGGAAAATGGATTCGGTCGAAGATTTTTGACAGAAAATGTATTCCGTCGAAAACGGATGAATAAAATAAATGCAAAAGAAATTGATTTTTTGAAGTTTTTCGACGGAAAATGGATTTCGTAGAAGATTTTTGAAGGAAAAAGAATACCGTTGAAAATGGATGAATAAAATAAATGAAAAAGAAATTGATTTTGTGATGTTTTTCGACGGAAAACGGATTCCGTCAAGAATGGATGAATATAATAAATGCAAAAGAAATTGATTTTATGAAGTTTTTCGACGCAAAATGTATTCCGTCGAAGATTTTTGATGGAAAATGAATTCCGTCGAAAACGGATGAATAAAATAAATGCAAAAGAAATTGATTTTGTCAAGTTTTTCGACGGAAAATGTATTCCGTCGAAAACGGAGTAATAAAATAAATGCAAAAGAAATTGATTTTGTGAAGATTTTTAACGGAAAATGAATTCCGTCGAAAACGAAGTTTTTCGACGAAAAATGGATTCCGTCGAACATTTTTGACGAAAAATGTATTTCGTCGAAAACGGATGAATAAAATAAATGCAAAAGAAATTGATTTTGTGAAGTTTTTCGACGGAAAACAAATTCCGTCGAAAATGGATGAATAAAATAAATGGAAAAGAAATTGTTTTTGTGAAGATTTTTGACGGAAAATGGATTCCGTCGAAGATTTTTGACGAAAAATGAATTCCATCGAAAACGGATGAATAAAATAAATGCAAAAGAAATTGATTTTGTGAAGTTTTTCGACGGAAAATGGATTCGGTCGAAGATTTTTGACAGAAAATGTATTCCGTCGAAAACGGATGAATAAAATAAATGCAAAAGAAATTGATTTTTTGAAGTTTTTGGACGGAAAACAAATTCCGTCGAAAATGGATGAATAAAATAAATGGAAAAGAAATTGTTTTTGTGAAGATTTTTGACGGAAAATGGATTCCGTCGAAGATTTTTGACGAAAAATGAATTCCATCGAAAACGGATGAATAAAATAAATGCAAAAGAAATTGATTTTGTGAAGTTTTTCGACGGAAAATGGATTCGGTCGAAGATTTTTGACGGAAAATGTATTCCGTCGAAAACGGATGAATAAAATAAATGCAAAAGAAATTGATTTTGTTATGTTTTTCGACGGAAAAAGAATTGCGTCGAAAACAGATTAATAAAATAAATGCAAAAGAAATTGATTTTTTGAAGTTTTTCGACGGAAAATGAATTTCGTAGAAGATTTTTGATGGAAAATGGATTCCGTCGAAGATTTTTGACGGAAAATGAATTCCATCGAAAACGGATGAATAAAATAAATGCAAAAGAAATTGATTTTGTGAAGCTTTTCGACGGAAAATGGATTTTGTAGAAGATTTTTGACTGAAAATGTATTCCGTCGAAAACGGTTGAATAAAATAAATGCAAAAGAAATTGATTTTGTGAAGTTTTTCGACGGAAAACGGATTCCGTCGAGAATGGATGAATAAAATAAATGCAAAAGAAATTGATTTTATGACGTTTTTCGACGAAAAATGTATTCCGTCGAAGATTTTTGACGGAAAATGAATTCCGTCGAAAATGGATGAATAAAATAAATGCAAAAGAAATTGATTTTATCAAGTTTTTCGACGAAAAATGTATTCCGTCGAAAACGGATTAATAAAATAAATGTAAAAGAAATTGATTTTGTGAAGATTTTTAACGGAAAATGAATTCCGTCGAAAATGAAGTTTTTCGACGAAAAATGGATTCCGTCGAACATTTTTGACGAAAAATGTATTCCGTCGAGAACGGATGAATAAAATAAATGCAAAAGAAATTGATTTTGTGAAGTTTTTCGACGGAAAACAAATTCCGTCGAAAATGGATGAATAAAATAAATGGAAAAGAAATTGTTTTTGTGAAGATTTTTGACGGAAAATGGATTCCGTCGAAGATTTTTGAAGAAAAATGAATTCCATCGAAAATGGATGAATAAAATAAATGCAAAAGAAATTGATTTTGTGAAGTTTTTCGACGGAAAATGGATTCGGTCGAAGATTTTTGACAGAAAATGTATTCCGTCGAAAACGGATGAATAAAATAAATGCAAAAGAAATTGATTTTTTGAAGTTTTTCGACGGAAAATGAATTTCGTAGAAGATTTTTGATGGAAAATGGATTCCGTCGAAGATTTTTGACAGAAAATGAATTCCGTCAAAAACGGATGAATAAAATTAATGCAAAAGAAATTGATTTTGTGAAGTTTTTCGACGGAAAATAGATTCCGTCTAAGATTTTTGACGGAAAATGAATTCCGTCGAAAATGGATGAATAAAATAAATGCAAAAGAAATTGATTTTATGAAGTTTTTCGACGAAAAAAGGATTCCGTCGAAGATTTTTGACGAAAAATGTATTCCGTCGAAAACGGATGAATAAAATAAATGCAAAAGAAATTGATTTTGTGAAGTTTTTCGACGGAAAACAAATTCCGTCGAAAACGGAAGAATAAAATAAATGCAAAAGAAATTTATTTTGTGAAGTTTTTCGACGGAAAATGGATTCCGTAGAAGATTTTTGACGGAAAATGGATTCCGTCGAAGACTTTTGACGGAAAATGAATTCCATCGAAAACGGATGAATAAAATAAATGCAAAAGAAATTGATTCCGTCGAAGATTTTGGACGGAAAATGTATTCCGTCGAAAATGAATGAATTAAATTAATGCAAAAGAAATTTATTTTGTGAAGTTTTTCAACGGAAAATGAATTCCATCGAACATGGATTAATAAAATAAATGTAAAACAAATTGATTTTTTGAAGATTTTTAACGGAAAATGAATTCCGTCGAAAACAGATGAAAAAAAAAATTCAAAAGAAATTGATTTTTTGAAGTTTTTCGACGGAAAATGGATTTCGTAGAAGATTTTTGATGGAAAATGGATTCCGTCGAAGATTTTTTACGGAAAATGAATTCCGTCGAAAACGGATGAATAACATAAATGCAAAAGAAATTGATTTTGTGTAGTTTTTCGACGGAAAATGGATTCCGTTGAAGATTTTGGACGGAAAAAGAATACCGTCGAAAATGGATGAATAAAATAAATGAAAAAGAAATTGATTTTGTGAAGTTTTTCGACGGAAAACGGATTCCGTCAAGAATGGATGAATAAAATAAATGCAAAAGAAATTGATTTTATGAAGTTTTTCGACGCAAAATGTATTTCGTCGAAGATTTTTGACGGAAAATGAATTCCGTCGAAAATGGATGAATAAAAAAAATGCTAAAGAAATTGATTTTATCAAGTTTTTCGACGAAAAATGTATTCCGTCGAAAACGGATTAATAAAATAAATGTAAAAGAAATTGATTTTGTGAAGATTTTTAACGGAAAATGAATTCCGTCGAAAATGAAGTTTTTCGACGAAAAATGGATTCCGTCGAACATTTTTGACGAAAAATGTATTCCGTCGAAAACGGATGAATAAAATAAATGCAAAAGAAATTGATTTTGTGAAGTTTTTCGACGGAAAACAAATTCCGTCGAAAATGGATGAATAAAATAAATGGAAAAGAAATTGTTTTTGTGAAGATTTTTGACGGAAAATGGATTCCGTAGAAGATTTTTGACGAAAAATGAATTCCATCGAAAACGGATGAATAAAATAAATGCAAAAGAAATTGATTTTGTGAAGTTTTTCGACGGAAAATGGATTCGGTCGAAGATTTTTGACGGAAAATGTATTCCGTCGAAAACGGATGAATAAAATAAATGCAAAAGAAATTGATTTTGTTATGTTTTTCGACGGAAAAAGAATTGCGTCGAAAACGGATTAATAAAATAAATGCAAAAGAAATTGATTTTTTGAAGTTTTTCGACGGAAAATGAATTTCGTAGAAGATTTTTGATGGAAAATGGATTCCGTCGAAGATTTTTGACAGAAAATGAATTCCGTCAAAAACGGATGAATAAAATAAATGCAAAAGAAATTGATTTTGTGAAGTTTTTCGACGGAAAATAGATTCCGTCGAAGATTTTTGACGGAAAATGAATTCCGTCGAAAATGGATGAATAAAATAAATGTAAAAGCAATTGATTGTATGAAGTTTTTCGACGAAAAAAGGATTCCGTCGAATATTTTTTATGAAAAATGTATTCCGTCGAAAACGGATGAATAAAATAAATGCAAAAGAAATTGATTTTGTGAAGTTTTTCGACGAAAATGGATGAATAAAATAAATGCAAAAGAAATTGATTTTGTGAAGTTTTTCGACGGAAAACAAATTCGTCGAAAACGGATGAATAAAATAAATGCAAAAGAAATTTATTTTGTGAAGTTTTTCGACGGAAAATGGATTCCGTAGAAGATTTTTGACGGAAAATGGATTCCGTCGAAGACTTTTGACGGAAAATGAATTCCATCGAAAACGGATGAATAAAATAAATGCAAAAGAAATTGATTTTGTGACGATTTTCGACTGAAAACGGATTCCGTCGAAAATGGATGAATAAAATAAATGCAAAAGAAATTGGTTTTGTGAAGTTTTTCGACGGAAAAAGGATTCCGTCGAAGATTTTTGACGGAAAATGAATTCGGTCGAAAATGGATGAATAAAATAAATGCATAAGAAATTAATTTTGTGAAGTTTTTTTGACGGAAAATGAATTCGGTCGAAAATGGATGAATAAAATAAATGCAAAAGAAATAGATTTTGTGAAGTTTTTCGACGGAAAATGGATTCCGTAGAAGATTTTTGACGGAAAATGGATTCCGTCGAAGATTTTTGACGGAAAATGAATTCCATCGAAAATGGATGATTAAAATAAATGCAAAAGAAATTGATTTTGTGAAGTTTTTCGACGGAAAATGGATTCCGTCGAAGATTTTGGACGGAAAATGAATTCCGTCGAAAATGGATGAATAAATTAAATGCAAAAGAAATTGATTTTATGAAGTTTTTCGATGAAAAATGGATTCCGTCGAAGATTTTTGACGAAAAATGTATTCCGTCGAAAATGGATGAATAAAATAAATGTAAAAGAAATTGATTTTGTGAAGTTTTACGACGGAAAAAGAATTTCGTCGAAAACGGATTAATAAAATAAATGCAAAAGAAATTGATTTTGTGAAATTTTTCGACGGAAAATGGATTCCGTTGAAGATTTTTGACGGAAAATGAATTCAGTCGAAAATGGATGAATAAAATAAATGCAAAAGAAATTGATTTTGTGAAGTTTTTCGACGGGAAATGGATTCCGTCGAAGATTTTTGACGGAAAATGAATTTAGTCGAAAATGGATGAATAAAATAAATGCAAAAGAAATTGATTTGATGAAAATTTTCGACTAAAAATGGATTCCGTCGAAGATTTTTGACGAAAAAAGTATTCCATCGAAAACGGATGACTAAAATAAATACAAAAGAAATTGATTTTGAGAATTTTTTTCGACGGAAAATAGATTCCGTCGAAGATTTTTGACGGAAAATGTATTCCGTCGAAAACGAATGAATAAAATAAATGCAAAAGAAATTGATTTTGTGAAGTTTTTCGACGGAAAATGGTTTCCGTCGAAGATTTTTGACGGAAAATGAATTCCGTCGAAAATGGATGAATAAAATAAATGCCAAAGAAATTGATTTTGTGAAGTTTTTCGACGGAAAATGGATTCCGTCGAATATTTTTGACGAAAAATGTATTCCGTCGAAAACGGATGACTAAAATATATACAAAAGAAATTGATTTTGTGAAGTTTTTCGACGGAAAACAAATTCCGTCGAAAATGGATGAATAAAATAAATGGAAAAGAAATTGTTTTTGTGAAGATTTTTGACGGAAAATGGATTCCGTCGAAGATTTTTGACGAAAAATGAATTCCATCGAAAACGGATGAATAAAATAAATGCAAAAAAAATTGATTTTGTGAAGTTTTTCGACGGAAAATGGATTCGGTCGAAGATTTTTGACGGAAAATGTATTCCGTCGAAAATGGATGAATAAAATAAATGCAAAAGAAATTGATTTTGTTAAGTTTTTCGACGGAAAAAGAATTGCGTCGAAAATGGATTAATAAAATAAATGCAAAAGAAATTGATTTTTTGAAGTTTTTCGACGGAAAATGAATTTCGTAGAAGATTTTTGATGGAAAATGGATACCGTCGAAGATTTTTGACAGAAAATGAATTCCGTCAAAAACGGATGAATAATATAAATGCAAAAGAAATTGATTTTGTGAAGTTTTTCGACGGAAAATAGATTCCGTCGAAGATTTTGGACGGAAAATGAATTCCGTCGAAAATGGATGAATAAAATAAATGCAAAAGAAATTGATTTTGTGAAGTTTTTCGACGGAAAACAAATTCCGTCGAAAATGGATGAATAAAATAAATGCAAAAGAAATTTATTTTGTGAAGTTTTTCGACGGAAAATGGATTCCGTAGAAGATTTTGGACGGAAAATGGATTCCGTCGAAGACTTTTGACGTAAAATGAATTCCATCGAAAACGGATGAATAAAATAAATGCAAAAGAAATTGATTTTGTGACGATTTTCGACTGAAAACGGATTCCGTCGAAAATGGATGAATAAAATAAATGCAAAAGAAATTGGTTTTGTGAAGTTTTTCGACGGAAAATGGATTCCGTCGAAGATCTTTGACGGAAAATGTATTCCATCGAAAATGGATGAATTAAATTAATGCAAAAGAAATTGATTTTGTGAAGTTTTTCGACGGAAAACAAATTCCGTCGAAAACAGATGAATAAAATAAATCCAAAAGAAATTGATTTTGTGAAGTTTTTCGACGGAAAATGGATTCCATAGAAGATTTTTGACGGAAAATGGATTCCGTCGAAGATTTTTGATGGAAAATGGATTTCGTCGAAAACGGATGAATAAAATAAATGCAAAAGAAATTGATTTTGTGAAGTTTTTCGACGGAAAATGGATTCCGTCGAAGATTTTTGACGGAAAATGGATTCCGTCGAAGATTTTTGACGGAAAATGAATTCCGTCGAAAATGGATGAATAAAATAAATGCAAAAGAAATTGATTTTGTGAAGCTTTTCGACGGAAAATGGATTTCGTCGAAGATTTTTGCCTGAAAATGTATTCCGTCGAAAACGGTTGAATAAAATAAATGCAAAAGAAAATGATTTTGTGAAGTTTTTCGACGGAAAATGGATTCCGTAGAAAATGGATGAATAAAATAAATGCAAAAGAAATTGATTTGGTGAAGTTATTTGACGGAAAATGGATTCCGTCGAAGATTTTTGACGGAAAATGCATTCCGTCGAAAATGAATGAATTAAGTTAATGCAAAAGAAATTTATTTTGTGAAGTTTTTCAACGGAAAATGAATTCCGTCGAACATGGATTAATAAAATAAATGCAAAAGAAATTGATTTTGTGAAGTTTTTCGACGGAAAACAAATTCCATCGAAAACAGATGAATAAAATAAATCCAAAAGAAATTGATTTTGTGAAGTTTTTCGACGGAAAATGGATTCCGTAGAAGATTTTTGACGGAAAATGGATTCCGTCGAAGATTTTGGACGGAAAATGAATTCCGTCGAAAATGGATGAATAAAATAAACGCAAAAGAAATTGATTTTGTGAAGTTTTTCGACGGAAAATTGATTCCGTCGAAGATTTTGGACGGAAAATGAATTCCGTCGAAAATGGATGAATAAAATAAATGCAAAAGAAATTGATTTTATGAAGTTTTTCGACGAAAAATGTATTCCGTCGCAAACGGATTAATAAAATAAATGGAAAAGAAATTGATTTTTAGAAGAATTTTAACGGAAAACGAATTCCGTCGAAAACGGATGAATAAAATTAATGCAAAAGAAATTGATTTTGTGAAGTTTTTCGACGGAAAATGGTTTCCGTCGAAGATTTTTGACGGAAAATGAATTCCGTCGAAAATGGATGAATAAAATAAATGCCAAAGAAATTGATTTTATTAAGTTTTACGACGAAAAATGGATTCCGTCGAATATTTTTGACGAAAAATGTATTCCGTCGAAAACGGATGACTAAAATATATACAAAAGAAATTGATTTTGTGAAGTTTTTCGACGGAAAACAAATTCCGTCGAAAATGGATGAATAAAATAAATGGAAAAGAAATTGTTTTTGTGAAGATTTTTGACGGAAAATGGATTCCGTCGAAGATTTTTGACGAAAAATGAATTCCATCGAAAACGGATGAATAAAATAAATGCAAAAAAAATTGATTTTGTGAAGTTTTTCGACGGAAAATGGATTCGGTCGAAGATTTTTGACGGAAAATGTATTCCGTCGAAAACGGATGAATAAAATAAATGCAAAAGAAATTGATTTTGTTACGTTTTTCGACGGAAAAAGAATTGCGTCGAAAATGGATTAATAAAATAAATGCAAAAGAAATTGATTTTTTGAAGTTTTTCGACGGAAAATGAATTTCGTAGAAGATTTTTGATGGAAAATGGATTCCGTCGAAGATTTTTGACAGAAAATGAATTCCGTCAAAAACGGATGAATAATATAAATGCAAAAGAAATTGATTTTGTGAAGTTTTTCGACGGAAAATAGATTCCGTCGAAGATTTTGGACGGAAAATGAATTCCGTCGAAAATGGATGAATAAAATAAATGCAAAAGAAATTGATTTTGTGAAGTTTTTCGACGGAAAACAAATTCCGTCGAAAATGGATGAATAAAATAAATGCAAAAGAAATTTATTTTGTGAAGTTTTTCGACGGAAAATGGATTCCGTAGAAGATTTTGGACGGAAAATGGATTCCGTCGAAGACTTTTGACGTAAAATGAATTCCATCGAAAACGGATGAATAAAATAAATGCAAAAGAAATTGATTTTGTGACGATTTTCGACTGAAAACGGATTCCGTCGAAAATGGATGAATAAAATAAATGCAAAAGAAATTGGTTTTGTGAAGTTTTTCGACGAAAAATGGATTCCGTCGAAGATCTTTGACGGAAAATGTATTCCATCGAAAATGGATGAATTAAATTAATGCAAAAGAAATTGATTTTGTGAAGTTTTTCGACGGAAAACAAATTCCGTCGAAAACAGATGAATAAAATAAATCCAAAAGAAATTGATTTTGTGAAGTTTTTCGACGGAAAATGGATTCCATAGAAGATTTTTGACGGAAAATGGATTCCGTCGAAGATTTTTGATGGAAAATGGATTTCGTCGAAAACGGATGAATAAAATAAATGCAAAAGAAATTGATTTTGTGAAGTTTTTCGACGGAAAATGGATTCCGTCGAAGATTTTTGACGGAAAATGGATTCCGTCGAAGATTTTTGACGGAAAATGAATTCCGTCGAAAATGGATGAATAAAATAAATGCAAAAGAAATTGATTTTGTGAAGCTTTTCGACGGAAAATGGATTTCGTCGAAGATTTTTGCCTGAAAATGTATTCCGTCGAAAACGGTTGAATAAAATAAATGCAAAAGAAAATGATTTTGTGAAGTTTTTCGACGGAAAATGGATTCCGTAGAAAATGGATGAATAAAATAAATGCAAAAGAAATTGATTTGGTGAAGTTATTTGACGGAAAATGGATTCCGTCGAAGATTTTTGACGGAAAATGCATTCCGTCGAAAATGAATGAATTAAGTTAATGCAAAAGAAATTTATTTTGTGAAGTTTTTCAACGGAAAATGAATTCCGTCGAACATGGATTAATAAAATAAATGCAAAAGAAATTGATTTTGTGAAGTTTTTCGACGGAAAACAAATTCCATCGAAAACAGATGAATAAAATAAATCCAAAAGAAATTGATTTTGTGAAGTTTTTCGACGGAAAATGGATTCCGTAGAAGATTTTTGACGGAAAATGGATTCCGTCGAAGATTTTGGACGGAAAATGAATTCCGTCGAAAATGGATGAATAAAATAAACGCAAAAGAAATTGATTTTGTGAAGTTTTTCGACGGAAAATTGATTCCGTCGAAGATTTTGGACGGAAAATGAATTCCGTCGAAAATGGATGAATAAAATAAATGCAAAAGAAATTGATTTTATGAAGTTTTTCGACGAAAAATGTATTCCGTCGCAAACGGATTAATAAAATAAATGGAAAAGAAATTGATTTTTAGAAGAATTTTAACGGAAAACGAATTCCGTCGAAAACGGATGAATAAAATAAATGCAAAAGAAATTGATTTTGTGAAGTTTTTCGACGGAAAATGGTTTCCGTCGAAGATTTTTGACGGAAAATGAATTCCGTCGAAAATGGATGAATAAAATAAATGCCAAAGAAATTGATTTTATTAAGTTTTACGACGAAAAATGGATTCCGTCGAATATTTTTGACGAAAAATGTATTCCGTCGAAAACGGATGACTAAAATATATACAAAAGAAATTGATTTTGTGAAGTTTTTCGACGGAAAACAAATTCCGTCGAAAATGGATGAATAAAATAAATGGAAAAGAAATTGTTTTTGTGAAGATTTTTGACGGAAAATGGATTCCGTCGAAGATTTTTGACGAAAAATGAATTCCATCGAAAACGGATGAATAAAATAAATGCAAAAAAAATTGATTTTGTGAAGTTTTTCGACGGAAAATGGATTCGGTCGAAGATTTTTGACGGAAAATGTATTCCGTCGAAAATGGATGAATAAAATAAATGCAAAAGAAATTGATTTTGTTACGTTTTTCGACGGAAAAAGAATTGCGTCGAAAATGGATTAATAAAATAAATGCAAAAGAAATTGATTTTTTGAAGTTTTTCGACGGAAAATGAATTTCGTAGAAGATTTTTGATGGAAAATGGATACCGTCGAAGATTTTTGACAGAAAATGAATTCCGTCAAAAACGGATGAATAATATAAATGCAAAAGAAATTGATTTTGTGAAGTTTTTCGACGGAAAATAGATTCCGTCGAAGATTTTGGACGGAAAATGAATTCCGTCGAAAATGGATGAATAAAATAAATGCAAAAGAAATTGATTTTGTGAAGTTTTTCGACGGAAAACAAATTCCGTCGAAAATGGATGAATAAAATAAATGCAAAAGAAATTTATTTTGTGAAGTTTTTCGACGGAAAATGGATTCCGTAGAAGATTTTGGACGGAAAATGGATTCCGTCGAAGACTTTTGACGTAAAATGAATTCCATCGAAAACGGATGAATAAAATAAATGCAAAAGAAATTGATTTTGTGACGATTTTCGACTGAAAACGGATTCCGTCGAAAATGGATGAATAAAATAAATGGAAAAGAAATTGTTTTTGTGAAGATTTTTGACGGAAAATGGATTCCGTCGAAGATTTTTGACGAAAAATGAATTCCATCGAAAACGGATGAATAAAATAAATGCAAAAAAAAATTGATTTTGTGAAGTTTTTCGACGGAAAATGGATTCGGTCGAAGATTTTTGACGGAAAATGTATTCCGTCGAAAATGGATGAATAAAATAAATGCAAAAGAAATTGATTTTGTTACGTTTTTCGACGGAAAAAGAATTGCGTCGAAAATGGATTAATAAAATAAATGCAAAAGAAATTGATTTTTTGAAGTTTTTCGACGGAAAATGAATTTCGTAGAAGATTTTTGATGGAAAATGGATTCCGTCGAAGATTTTTGTCAGAAAATGAATTCCGTCAAAAACGGATGAATAATATAAATGCAAAAGAAATTGATTTTTTGAAGTTTTTCGACGGAAAATAGATTCCGTCGAAGATTTTTGACGGAAAATGAATTCCGTCGAAAATGGATGAATAAAATAAATGCAAAAGAAATTGATTTTGTGAAGTTTTTCGACGGAAAACAAATTCCGTCGAAAATGGATGAATAAAATAAATGCAAAAGAAATTTATTTTGTGAAGTTTTTCAACGGAAAATGGATTCCGTAGAAGATTTTGAACGGAAAATGGATTCCGTCGAAGACTTTTGACGTAAAATGTCGAAAATGGATGAATAAAATAAATGCAAAAGAAATTGATTTTGTGACGATTTTCGACTGAAAACGGATTCCGTCGAAAATGGATGAATAAAATAAATGCAAAAGAAATTGGTTTTGTGAAGTTTTTCGACGGAAAATGGATTCCGTCGAAGATTTTTGACGGAAAATGTATTCCATCGAAAATGGATGAATTAAATTAATGCAAAAGAAATTGATTTTGTGAAGTTTTTCGACGGAAAACAAATTCCGTCGAAAACAGATGAATAAAATAAATCCAAAAGAAATTGATTTTGTGAAGTTTTTCGACGGAAAATGGATTCCATAGAAGATTTTTGACGGAAAATGGATTCCGTCGAAGATTTTTGATGGAAAATGGATTTCGTCGAAAACGGATGAATAAAATAAATGCAAAAGAAATTGATTTTGTGAAGTTGTTCGACGGAAAATGGATTCCGTCGAAGATTTTTGACGGAAAATGAATTCCGTCGAAAATGGATGAATAAAATAAATGCAAAAGAAATTGATTTTGTGAAGCTTTTCGACGGAAAATGGATTTCGTCGAAGATTTTTGCCTGAAAATGTATTCCGTCGAAAACGGTTGAATAAAATAAATGCAAAAGAAAATGATTTTGTGAAGTTTTTCGACGGAAAATGGATTCAGTAGAAAATGGATGAATAAAATAAATGCAAAAGAAATTGATTTTGTGAAGTTATTTGACGGAAAATGGATTCCGTCGAAGATTTTTGACGGAAAATGTATTCCGTCGAAAATGAATGAATTAAGTTAATGCAAAAGAAATTTATTTTGTGAAGTTTTTCAACGGAAAATGAATTCCGTCGAACATGGATTAATAAAATAAATGCAAAAGAAATTGATTTTGTGAAGTTTTTCGACGGAAAATAAATTCCGTCGAAAACAGATGAATAAAATAGATGCAAAAGAAATTGATTTTGTGAAGTTTTTCGACGGAAAATGGATTCCGTAGAAGATTTTTGACGGAAAATGGATTCCGTCGAAGATTTTGGACGGAAAATGAATTCCGTCGAAAATGGATGAATAAAATAAACGCAAAAGAAATTGATTTTGTGAAGTTTTTCGACGGAAAATGGATTCCGTCGAAGATTTTGGACGGAAAATGAATTCCGTCGAAAATGGATGAATAAAATAAATGCAAAAGAAATTGATTTTATGAAGTTTTTCGACGAAAAATGTATTCCGTCGCAAACGGATTAATAAAATAAATGGAAAAGAAATTGATTTTGAGAAGAATTTTAACGGAAAACGAATTCCGTCGAAAACGGATGAATAAAATAAATGCAAAAGAAATTGATTTTGTGAAGTTTTTCGACGGAAAATGGTTTCCGTCGAAGATTTTTGACGGAAAATGAATTCCGTCGAAAATGGATGAATAAAATAAATGCCAAAGAAATTGATTTTATTAAGTTTTACGACGAAAAATGGATTCCGTCGAAGATTTTTGACGAAAAATGTATTCCGTCGAAAACGGATGACTAAAATATATGCAAAAGAAATTATTTTGTGAAGTTTTTCGACGGAAAAAGAATTTCGTCGAAAACGGATTAATAAAATAAATGCAAAAGAAATTGATTATTTGAAGTTTTTCGACGGAAAATGGATTCCGTAGAAGATTTTTGATGGAAAATGGATTTCGTCGAAGATTTTTGATGGAATATGGATTTCGTCGAAAACGGATGAATAAAATAAATGCAAAAGAAATTGATTTTGTGAAGTTTTTCGACGGAAAATGGATTCCGTCGAAGATTTTTGACGGAAAATGAATTCCATCGAAAACGGATGAATAAAATAAATGCAAAAGAAATTGATTTTGTGAAGCTTTTCGACGGAAAATGGATTTCGTCGAAGATTTTTGACTGAAAATGTATTCCGTCGAAAACGGTTGAATAAAATAAATGCAAAAGAAATTGATTTTCTGAAGTTTTTCGACGGAAAACGGATTCCGTCAAGAATGGATGAATAAAATAAATGCAAAAGAAATTGATTTTATGAAGTTTTTCGACGAAAAATGTATTCCGTCGAAGATTTTTGACAAAATGAATTCCGTCGAAAATGGATGAATAAAATAAATGCAAAAGAAATTGATTTTATCCAGTTTTTCGACGCAAGATGTATTCCGTCGAAAACGGATTAATAAAATAAATGTAAAAGAAATTGATTTTGTGAAGATTTTTAACGGAAAATGAATTCCGTCGAAAATGAAGTTTTTCGACGGAAAATGGATTCCGTAGAAGATTTTTGACGGAAAATGGTTTCCGTGGA
>JAVKPL010003953.1:0-21193 GCA_032173675.1 Gastrolobium villosum
ATTATCTTTGATGGGGTTCTCAACGGAAAAATTTCTGCTTTTCGGCAATCGCAAGAAGCTTGATCCAGTGAAATCTAATGATTGATACCCATTTAGCAACTGTGACTTTATGTAACATCTAAAGACACTTAGCGGGACTCAAAAGGGTCGTACTGGAAGCCTACACATTCACACAATTGCAAACACAAATGCTTACATTGTTCAAAGGTGTAATTTGCATGGTAGTTATAGTCATATCCATAAAACGCGACATGGGGTAGGAACAAGAAGCGAGAATCGGTGTTGTTGTTGCAGGGTAGTTTGAAGTTTGGTTTGCACCCTTGAGACCAATCTTGATTGTTGACCATGCTGAAGCCTGGAAGACAGCTACAACTACTACCAGCACTTGGATCAACACTGCAAACACTGTTGGGTCCACAAATCCCATGAATCTGACAAGGTTGTTGCTTGGCTTGCCCTGATACTAACCACATATCTTCTCCTTTTTTCCAGCTATATACACGAAGATTACCATCATGATCAAGGGTTAGTCTTCGTTGGAGCACCGTCCCATAATCCAATGTCTTCAAACTGAAACCATCAGAAGAATGGAACTTCCCCAAAAGATCAAGTGTTGCAACTCTGCTACTATTGTAAGTGGATCTACCAGCATCCCAAGCGAGAAGCCAAGGATCTGGCCAATAAACACTTGAAACTTGAGGACCATCATAAAGAAGACGAAGAACATTGTCATTGTCAAAGAAGAGCTTGTAGAAGCCAGAAGAATAGTTGCTCTCTATTCTTGAGGAAACAAGCTTCATGTACCTTGTGAAATTTTGATCAGGAAGGAGTGTATCTGTTGGATAATCGAAACTTTGCCACAGAATGAAACCATTGTTTTGTTCTTGAAGTACGAGGTTTCCAGTGTCGTACAAAAGCAACTCAAGTTGGTTGGATGAGTTGGTGTTTGTGGTCCAAACTATGAAGTGTCCTGCATCTGTTAAGATGAGGTTACCATTCTTAAGAAGGGAAAGTTTTGAGCCTTTTCCATTCACTGGTTGGTCACGGTTTGCCATCCAAACTATGGTGGCATTTTGGCCATGTTTATATGCAAGTTGGGTGAACCATATGGAGAAACAGTAAGCATTTTCCCCTACGGGATAAAAACCTGCAGTGAATTTGCCATTGGGGGAAACTATAACATCTTCATCGAGTTTCTCCACTGAGAGGGAGAATGAAGATGAATATTGAAAAGGCAAAACCAAAAGCAAAAAAGCCAATAAGATTGAATAGGCCATTCGTGGTGTGTGTAGAGAGAGGGTTGATAATATTGCTCGATGCTGAATTCTGTGGTTATTGTGAGATAAATAGAAAGGTCATATCAAATCATTTTTTTTTTTTTTATTTCAAACAAGAATCGACTAGGAATATAATATTGTCAATGTTGAAAATAGTGTGGAATGTTATGTCGTGTGGGAAAGGGGATTTTAGGTGTTCCATGATTATCTGGTGTTAACCAGTAATTATCCAAGCATTGACTAGTATTTTCAAATTAATTTGCATTGAATAGTGGACGCACTAAACTTTTGTGATATTTAATGATTTTTTATCGGATTCGTTTTCTGTGCATGTAATAATACGATGTCGTGTTGAGCCGGAAATGATGGTGTTTTATAATTTAAATTATTTTAGGATAATGATAATCTTTATATTTATAATTTTTAAGATTTCAATACCAAAATAATGTTGCTTTGGGAATAAATGCAGATAACTTATCTGCAGTAGAAACATTTTTCCCTTTTTTATTTTAGTACTTTTATAGAAAAAATAAAAAAAAATTATGACAAATGTTATCTATATATGAAAGTAAAAAAAGTTCTTAAACAAAGTTTGACTGAATATTAACATACATTTAGGCCTGAAATGTGAAGAAAATCAAGGGGAATGTGAAATAAAAATAAATAATATTATAAAATTCATATACTATTTTTTTTTTAGTTTTTAAATTTTTTCTATTGTTTAAACGGGTTGACCGCACTATTAAACAAAGTGAATTGGACACTTCAACCCATATTTAATTCAACCCATATTTAGTGAATCCAATTTTAACGAATTGACGGCGAATTAGGCACAATATCCCATTTTAGCATTAACTTCTGTGGTCCGCTATTAAATTCTGAACAAGTGATCATCCTTAAATTAAGTGCAATTGTTTAAGACATAACGTTGAAGTTTGCAATGTAGCTTTGTTTAAACTTTAAAATAAATAATTTTGTTAAGAGATTTTTAGAATCTACTATTTAAAAAAAAAGTTAATATTTTTTTGGGGTTTCAGCCTTTTTAGGAAAAGCTTATTTAATAATTATAAAAAAAAAGTTTCTTAAAAAAATAACAAATAGGTGATTACTCTATCTATTTTAAAATAATTGTTATTTAAGATTTTACATAAAAATTTAAGAATTCATTAAATAATTCATTTTATAAAAGAGTAACTATATGTTATTAATCAAATTACTCTTTAACTGTATTAAATGTCTTTTTCATTCTATTAAAAACACCAAGAGAAAAAGCTAAAAATTAAAAAAATAAAATATGCATTCTTGATTTTTTAATGTGAGAAACAATTTTTTTTAAAAAAATTTGATGCATCCTTGATGTTCTGAGTGACAAACAATTTTATTTTATTTTTTAAGAAAAATGAACTAAAATTTACAAAGTTTTAATCATTTGAAAATGAATGGAATATCTTGATATCTTCTCACAACTACATCCCTTTGTTTCATTAATTTTCACTTTATTATTTTAGTTTAGTTTAAATTATTTGTCACTTTATAAAATTAAGAGGGCATTTTATTATTATTATTTTTGTCCTTATCTTTTGATTTTTTTTTCTTGGTAAACAACCTTATCTTTTGATTTTATTAAGTAGAAATGTAGAATAAGATAATCTTATTAAAATAAAGAAATAATTAATCAAATAAACATATATTTCAATATTTAACATCCTTGGAAGTCACTGACATATTCCCGTGGACCAGTTTTGCATCAGTTTTTTCCCATCTTTCTTCATCATAAACTCTATCTTCCAAATGGGCATCTGGAAATTGACGTTTTAGATAGATAAAATATAGCTCAACTATCTAATAAAATAAATAAATATAGGGTTTATCATCTATCATTTAACATGCCACATAAAATTTCCTACCCACACAATATTTTGTGGGGCCCACAGCAAAAAAAAACTTCGGCACGCAAAACGAATCTCTATAACATAACACAATTACTTTTCCTACAACATAACTCTTATAAAACACATAAATATAACTCAACTTGTAGAAAAACTTAATAAATAATTCGGTGAGCTTTTAGAATCCTAGGTATTGCCGGTCCAAGTCACTGTTTATTTACAGAATTTTCTTCTCAATAGATATTAAATTCTATTAAAGCAAGTAAAAAAGATATAGTTGTAAAATGCAAGAGATCATGAGAAGACTTTTGGACTTTTTGTTTGCTTGACAAGTCATGAAAAGGAACTTTTAGAGTGCATCCCTAGCGTTTCTTCTTATTTGCTCACTATTTCCATGGAAATAATGACAAAATATTGCAATGCAGTGGAAGGGTCAAACAAGCAAAATATCCTTCTTTGACTCTAACGCTTAACTCGGTTTCGCATTTGTATGTAGGATTTTATTAATGTTATCTTACATAATTTAAGTATTGTTTCCAATGCTCACATCAAAAGGAAAAGAATAAGTGGAAAAATGAAAGAAAAAAAAAACATGTGGACCCCACCTCTTTAATGTGTGTAGGAAAATGTTGTTATATTATGTTACATGATAAACATAAAATCCTTGTATTTATTGGCATTTGTATTTATGAAATGTGACTATCATGATATTTTAGTGGTTAGGTACTCAGCAACACAATCGTGCCATTGTACTATACTCTATTGACCCTCCCTGCTATCTCATCGATATTAATAATCCCTCCATCAAATTGCAATGACCAAAGTACTTAGGTGAGCCCATACTTTTCAAGGGGAAGCTTCCCACCCAAGTATGACAGCTTTGGCTTTGTTAAAATTATTCAAGAGTGCGTAACGGTGAAGTGTTACATCGATCATAATATATATATCCTTCATTTTTTCTAATGTTATTTTAGAAAATTTTATTTAATGTTATTTGGAGACAGAAATCACAGTGAGTTTATAATTTTAATTTATTTCAGAATTATAATAATATTTATTATTTTACTTTTTTAATTTTTTAACCTCAAAATAATGTCATTTCAATTAACATTAAACAATTTTTTAAAAAAATAATATTAAATATTTTATTCTCATATATATATAAGTCTTACTCTAGAGGTGAAATTATATATATATATATATATATATATATATATATAGAGAGAGAGAGAGAGAGAGAGGCGCGAGATCTTTTGACACCAGTGTCAAATTTAAAATTTGATACCTCATCTGAGAGTCGTTAAATCAAAAAAGGTCTACGACTCTGATTTGTAAGCATGTGACATTATTGATTTTTTTTTTATCTAATGACTCTCAGATGAGGTGTCAAAGGATCCTACCTCAGATGAGGTGTTAGTATCGATTATCATTTATTACGAATTAATATTTAATTAATGAATTTGATTTGAAAAATGATAACCGTTGATTGGCGGAAACCAACGATTAATATATAGTCGTAACATTACGCATAACATTATTTGTGTGTCACAATATCCTATTTCATATATATATATGTGTGTGGGGAGGGGGGTTGCATTTGTCATGTTGAATGACAAAAGTTGAGTTTCCTTTAGATACATCAATACTTATGCTGTAATTTCTTTTCTTTTATTTTAATTTTAAGAAATTGGATCCCATACTACTTGTCTTTATAACATGAGTAAATGATTGTCTTGCAACATTATATATATATATATATATATATATATATATATATATATATATAGGTTCGCTTTTTTTACAATGTAGGTAAATTATCTACATTGAGTCCAAAATGACGTCATTTTGAGACGGAAATTAAGGTATTTTTGTAATTCTAATTTATTTCAGGATTATAATAGTCTTTCTCATTATAATTTTTTCATTTTTCAACAAAAAATGACGTCATTTTGGGAATGAATGTAAATAACTTATCTACATTCATTGTAAAAATATTAAAGCTTATATATATATATATATATATATATATATATATATATATATATATATATATATAAGTGGGGATATTCTAACTACCAAGAATTCTTACTACCCATCACATCACCATTGGACCAATGAGAGAGAATATTAAAAAAAATCTGTAGAGAGAGAAAATATTAATCTAATGGTGATTAGATAGGTAGTAAGTTGATAGTAGAAAATTTTGGTATTGAGAATATCCCTCATATATATATATATATATATATATATATATATATATATATATATATATATATATTAGAATTAAAAGATTATTGTTTCTCATGTTGTAAGAGATAATTTTATCTTCTACATATATAAGTTTATGAAATTCATATTTTATTTTCCTCTCTCTTTATTTAATCACACACACTTTAATATGTTTGTTGGAAATAAAATGTGTTTCAGAAACATTAGGGTGCATGACAACCATTCTGTTCCCTGTTATTGTCTCTAAAAATAAACAATTATTTTCTATTTTTGTGCCTTGGAACAATTTCTGAAAAAAAAAAGTGTTTGATAACATGTTTTATTTTTATTCCGAGAATGAGAATTGTATTTGATAACACAACAAATAATAAAATAAAGAATCATTGCCTTTAAGCATAAAAAAATTTCTGATCATCATTTTCATATGGTGTGGTGGTGATGTGGTGGTTGTAGTAGTTATGTTGTGGTGATGGTGGTGGTAGCGTTGGCGACATGGTGCTGGTGGTGATGACATGGTGGTGGTGGCAATAGTGGTGATGGCATGGTAGTAGCGGCGAGGTAGTAATAGTGGCATGGTGGTGGTGGTGGTGTGGTGGTTGTGACGGTAGTAGCTACGGCGATGGTGGCGATGATGGTAGTGGTGATGACGTAGAGGTGGTGGTGGTGACAACAGTGACCACAGCGATGGTGGTAATAATGGTGACAATAGTGGTGGTGATGGTGATGACATGGTAGTGGTGGTAGTGATAGTGGTGGTGGCGGTGGCAATGGCGTGATAATGCTAGTGGTGGTAATGATGGATTGATGGCATAGTGGCGGCGGTAGTGGTGACGACAGTGGCTATGACGACAGTGAAATGACGACATGGCGATGGCGATGGCGGTGGTGTAGTGGTGGCGTGGCGGTGGCGGCAACGGCGGTGGTAATGGTGGTGGTGGTGATAGCAGTGTCTGCGACATGATGGTGGAGATCACATGGTGGCAGCGGCGATGGTGGCAGTAATGGTGGTGGCGGCAACGACGATGTCGTTAGTGGTGATGGTGGCAGTGGCTAGTGGCTATAAAGATGGTGTGTTTGGTGACGGTGGTAGTTATAATGGTGGTGACGGTGATGGTGGTGGTGGTGATAATAATGATGGTGGTGATGTGGAAGTGGTAGTATGATGATAATAGTGGTGGTCTGTCGGGATAGTTGTGGTGGTGGTGGTGATGGTGATGATGATGGTAATGATGGAGAGTAATTGAGAGAAATAAATATTTCTCATGCAGAATCTTTTTATTTCTTTTCCTCGGCACAAAAATTAAATCGATTCTTCCTCGAAACAAAAAAAATATAAATCAATTTTATCAAACGCATTTCCATTTCCGGGATAGAAATAAAAAATAAATAAATGATTCCGGAAGATTTTAGATGCACACCTCTGATCTCTGGCGCTTAAACCCTTCCAGAGCCTTGTCAAAAATATTCAACTCATCCTGCATATTCTCTCTCCTTTTAAATCTCATTTTCCCCTACAATACACAATTTTCTCAGGGACACCCATGTTCCTCTTTGCAGCAGCCAACACCAAGCATTTCACTCATACTATTAACTTTGATTCTTCCGTGTTTAAGAATCCGCGTCCAAACGAGCTTCGCCATTTCGATTCTATTCGTGAGATCGATCAAAAGTCAAAACCATAACACAAAACCATAGTGTCGTTGTGTTATGGTAGATTCATTCGCGCAAAGGTTACGGATCAACTATAAACAAAGCTTGTTACTTTTCTATTATCATTCTTTCAGTTTTGTATTTCACCTTCCCTTTTGTTTTTCTTCTTCAGCTTTTGTCTTTTCCTTGTAGAAAAGCTCCTTGAACAATCGACGGAGGATACAATTACTAGTAATTCGGTAATGTCCCTCTCATTCTCTGCTTTTTGGTAAAAATATCATCTCTGTTTCTTAGAATTAGGTTGTTTTGTTCATATACCATCAGTTTGCTAAAAGCTCCACAGATACAATACGTTTTGTGAAGGAATCTGGTTAAGAAGACTTCTTGAAGAATTAACGATATCTTATTCTCTACCTGTGAGACTCTATTGTGATAATAAGGCTGCTGTCAGTATTGCTCAAAATCCTGTACATCATGACAGAACCAAACATGTGGAGGTTGATCGTCATTTTATCAAAGAAAAATTGGAGGAGGGTAGTGTATGTTTGTCATATATACCTACCAAGGAGCAAACAACCGACATTCTCACCAAAGGATTACACAAACCCATCTTTGAGGATTTAATCAGCAAGTTGGGGATGATCAATATATATCTCCCAACTTGAGGGGGAGTGTAGAATATTCTAGAGTTTTTTAATTATTTCTAACTACTTGTCTCTTTGAGTAGTGTGATGTCTCTTTGAGTAGTGTGATGTCTCTTTGGTTTCTGTGTATTTTATTTATTACTTCATCTCCTTAACTACTTTGTAATTTGTATATAAAGAACCCTTTGGGTGTCAATCAATATATGAAAAAATATATTTCAGTCTTATATTTCTTCAGAAGGTATGATGGAGGAATTTGTTAGCAACATGGAACAACAACCTCCTGCATGAAGTGGGAATAAATAGAGAAAGGGGGAAATGAAAAAGAGGCTGGTGGAGTTAAGATTGGAAATTAGGAGAGAAATCGGTACCTCTAAATAGTACTGAGCGTTTTAGTTTTCTTTGAGCTATTTTCTCTTTTGTCAGTAGAGTACAAGTCTCTGTCATTTGATTTCTACCAATTTAGTTGTTCCTTGGTAGTTTGTACTTTCTTCATTTTGTTAGTAAAAATACAGAAAATCCATTTCAGTGGGCCAAAAAGTGTTTCGTGCTTTCTTTTATTCAGTCTGAAATCCAGTTCTTAACATCTTCATTACAGAAAACTTGGCCCTCACAAGTATTACTGCACGTTTATTAAAATCACTGCTTTAGATTTTGTGAGCTGATCGGATATCTGCAAGTATATCTTGGTCATTATTTCCTGAAGTTTCATTGCCTTGCTGTTGACTGGAAAGTCCATTACCCAAGTAGGAAATTGATTATTACTCGGGTAAAGCTTTTAAAGTGATTTGTTGCATTAGCTAATCATATAGTCTGTTATCTTAAGTGTTGCTTTACATTTGACTTGACTTGCTGTGTACATTGTTCAAATAAAAGGACTAAGGTAACCATCTTATTTGTCAAGAAATATTCATCATTTAGACCATTTCATATTGGGCATATAGGGGGGACCTAAGTATTGTTCTTGAATTAATATAAATTGCTTGAGTGATATTTTAACTAAATCTAATAAGATTGGGTAGTCTCAGTTGAGTTGGTTCGTTCTAGAATTCATCCATCCCACCTTCCCTAGATTTGAGCAAAGCTTAAGATCCACTAGGGAAAAGGTTTTGAAAATTACAAAAACACCTATTTACCCCATCTCAGTGTTCTTCGGCATCTGATTCTCACACTGACTTCTTTTAAAAGAAAAAATAAAATTTGTCTCACTTCTTTCTCTTTTTCTCTAATACTAATTTAACTCCATTATTTAACATTAGGAGTTGGTAATAAATGAATAAAAGTAAAAGTAAACACTACTTTCTTCCTGAACAGAAAATTGTAATATTTTCTTTGGAAACAAGTTGTGATAAACAGGGGAAATGTCCAGGCCACCATGAGATGGCTATTCTCTGTACAATCATCAAGAATCATGTTCATAGCTTTGGAGCCTCTCAACAATTTGTCTCATGCTGGGTCTCAAGTCTCTCTCTTCCTCCACACATTCCAAAGCCACTGTAGCCAAAATTTCCATTTTATTTATGTCATAATTTGATCCCAATGCAGGGTCAATGATTTTTTCCACCCAAGATTCCACTTCAGATCCTTTCCTCCTTTTTTCCCTCACCCATGTTACCAACCTCTCGTTTGGTGAGTCTACTCCATCTGCTGTTTGGATACCTGTCACTGGACTCTTTCCAGTTATCATCTCCAAGACAACAATTCCATAGCTATAAACATCCACCTTGGAAGTGATTGACATGTTGAAAACCCATTCTGGAGCCATGTAACCTCTTGTTCCTCTTATCCTTGAGAAGCTTGAAGTGTTGGGATTGTTCCGATTTACAAGCTTAGACAGGCCAAAATCCGCAACCTTGGGTTTAAAATCAGAATCAAGAAGTATATTTTGGGGCTTGATATCGCAATGCAAAATCCACTCCAAACATTCTTCATGTAGGTAAGCCAGACACCTTGCCGTACCCAAAGCAATGCTATACCTCTGACCCCAATCAAGTGCATTTGACGAGAGATTTTCCGCTAAAGAACCATTTTTCATGTACTCATACACCAGCAACCTGTGCTTTCCCTCTGCACAGTAACCCCACATACTAATTAAGTTCATGTGGTTAAGCCTTCCAATGATGCTTGCTTCAGCTAGGAACTCACTTTCTCCTTGGTTTGCCTCATATAGTTGCTTTATTGCCACAACTCTATTATCTGATAACAGACCCTTGTAGACAATTCCACCAGCTCCCCTTCCAATCTCTTCACTGAAACCTTTTGTGGCTTGTTTCAGTTCAGAGTAACTGAATCTCCTAAATCCTGTTGCTGCTGCAAGAACATAGCCCTGTGTGTCTGCACCCAAGTGTTTCCCATTTCTAATTAAGAGACACCAAACCAGAAATATGCACACTACCTCAATTCCTCCCAAGCCACTCGCAAACCAAAGCATGAACTTCACTGATTCATTTTCTTTACATTCCGTGTATGGTCTTTCAAGTTGAGTTCTATTTCCTAAACATACCAAGCCATTATCTTTGATGGGGTTCTCATTGGAAAAACTACTGCTTTTCGGCAATCGCAAGAAGCTTGATCCGGGGAAATCTAATGATTGATACCCATTTCGTAACTGTGACTTTATGTAACATCTAAAGACACCAGGGGGCTCAAAAGGGTTGTACTGGAAGCCTACGCATTTACACAATCGCAAACACAAATGCTTACATTGTTCAAAGGTGTAATTTTTATGGTATACATAGTCATATCCATAAAACGCCAAATGGGGTAGGAATAAGAAGCGAGACTCGGTGTTGTTGTTGTTGCAGGGTAGTTGGAATTTTGGTTGACACCCTTGAGACCAATCTTGATTGTTGACCCTGCTATAGCCTGGAAGACACCTACACCTACTACCAGCACTTGGATCAACACTGCAAATACTATTGGGTCCACAAATTCCATGTATCTTACAAGGTTGTTGCTTGGCTTGCCCTGATATTGACCACTTATCTTGTCCATTTTTCCTGCTATATACACGAAGATTACCATCATGATCAAGCGTTAGTCTTCGTTGGATCACTGTCCCATAGTCAGATGTCCTAAGAGTGAAATCATCAGACGAATGGAACTTCCCCAAATGATCAAGTGCTGCAACTCTGCTACCGTTGTAAGTGGATCTACGAGCTTCCCAAATTACAAGCCAAGGATCTGGCCAATAAATACTTGAAACTTGAGGACCATCATAAAGTAGACGAAGAACATTGTCGTCGTCAAAGAATAGCTTGTAGAAGCCGGAAGAATAGTCGCTCTTGCTTCTTGAGGAAACAAGCTTCATGTACCTTGTGAGATGTTGATCAGGAAGGAGTGTATCTGTTGGGTGATGGAAACTTTGCCACAGAATGAAACCATTGTTCTGTTCTTGAAGAACAAGGTTCCCAGTGTCGTGCAAAAGCAACTCAAGTGGGTTGGATGAGTTGGTTTTTGTGGTCCAAACTATGAACTGTCCTGCATCTGTTAAGATGAGGTTACCATTCTCAAGAAGGGAAAGCTTTGAGCGTTTTCCATTCACTGGTTGGTTACGGTTTGCCATCCAAACTATGGTAGCATTGTGGCCATGTTTATTTACAGCTTGGGTGAACCATATGGAGAAGCAATAAGCGTTTTCTCCAACAGCATGAAAGCCTGCGGTGAATGTGCCATTGGGTGAAACTATAACGTCTTCTTGGAGTTTATCCACAGAGAGGGTGAATGAAGATGAATATTGACAAGGCAAAATCAAAAAAAGAGCAAATAATATTGTTGAAGACATTCGTTTAGTGTGTATGTAGAGTGTTGATAATATTGCTCTCGTTATTGTGAGATAAATAGAATGTTCATCAAATCATTTTTTTTTTAATTTCAAATAAGAAAATAAATTAAGGAATATATTATATAACATTGTCAAGGTTGACATTGAGCATTTTTCGGTACTGTTTGAAATGGAAAAAAAATAATCATAAAGATAGATATAATATATATATATATATATATATATATATATATATATATTTATATATTGTTACGATCTGATAAATTGTAAATGTCCAATCGGAGATTGGTAATTTAATATTGGATCTGTTTGCCTTCTCTCAGCTACTTATAGGTTGAAACCCTCTCCCTTAGTTTGTTGTTGTGCACATACCCCATGTCTTGACTATGTCATTTTATATTATAGTGTACAGTGATCCGTTTATCTTTAGGGTACCTCTCCTATAGGTACCTGAGAGAGGGCAAACAGATCCAATATTAAATCACCAATTTCCGATTGGACATTTACGATTTAGCATATCGTAACACACACACATATATATATATATATATATATATATATATATATATAATGAGTTTGATGTTTGTCATTTTAAATGACATAAGTTATGTCAATTTAAAAGAGAAATAGATACATAAAATGAAAATCATGGAAGAAAAAGTGAGTGATTTTTTTAATTAAATTTTAAATAAAAAATATTATTTTGTTAAATACCATAATTTTTTATCATTTAAAATGACGAATATTTATTCCATATATAAATATATGTACTAAGTGCTGCATATATCCGATCCACCGAAAATATTTTCGTTGACATCGATTCATCTGCCAGTGTACTCTGTACTTTTCGTAATCATTGATTGTTCAGTTTTGTGTTCTATTTGGTGATCGGCGTGGAATGTCATGCCGTTTGGGAAAGGGAATTTTCGACATTCCATTATTTTAGTTTGGTTCGACCGGCCATGTTTCTTCTCATTGGTCGATAACCATATGGAAAAAGGAATGCATTTGATTCCGTTGTGCGCTATTAAATTGTAACCAAGTGATCACCCTTAAATTAAATCCAATTGTTTTCAGACAGAATATTGAATTGTGAATGTAGCTTTTTTTAAACTTTAAAAATAAATATATTTAAAAAGGGAAAAGTATTCCTCGAGAGTTCAAAATGATATCATTTTAGGATTATAAGATTAAAAAATTATAATAATAAAGATTAATATAATCTTACAATATATTATAATTATAATAAAATCTTAATTTCTATTTCAAAATAACGTCATTTTGAGCTTATCGGAGATAATTTATCTATGGAGAAATTCTTTGCCCATAAAAAAATAGTTGTTAAAGTACAGTTTTTTAGAAGTTATTGTTTTAAATTTTTTAAAAAAAAATTAAATTTTTTTTTAGTTGTTTCGGCTTTTATGAATAATTCGTCCGGATTTTAGAATCCTAGGTGGTTAGGTATAATATTATTGCTCGTCTAAAAGCATTTTGGTTTTCCACCGTTAATTTAACAGAATTTTCTTCTCAATGGATATTAAATTTTATTAAAGCCAATTAAAGAAAACATAGCTTTTTACCAACAAAAAAAAAGAAAGAAAACATAGCTGCAAAATGCTAGAGATTGAGAAGACTTTTGGTTTGCTTAACAAATCATGGAAAAGAACTTTATAGAGTACAATCTCTGGCGTTTCTTCGATAAAAACCGCCCTGACCTTCGTAAATTGGATCCCTAATTGATTTCGTTTTAAACTGGTTATTGTAACATGCGCAGACGAGCCGGTTAAATTAATATATATATATATATAATTAGGGGTGTAATTAGGCCAAGTCAGGGCAGGCTTTGGCCTTCATGGCCTAGGCCTACACACGAAAAAATTGAGTCTATCTGACCTATGAACATATCAAAGACTTAATTTAAAGACCAAGCTTGTCTTGTTAGTAAAAAAATAAAAATCCTACATGGCCTATAAGACATTTTAGGCCTACCATATTGCAAATTAAATTAAAAAAAAATGAAATATCGCATTCATTAAATAATATTTTTAGCATGGGTCCAAATTATTAAAATTCTACAACAGATTTTTTTAACAAGAACACAGATTATAAAAATTCATGACAACAAATAAATATTAAATATTAGGTTAGGCTATCTAACTTTTAGAATAAATATATAATATGTTTTATTTAAATATTAAACAGGCCGGTCTACAGGCTAAAAGGCCAGGCATTCTATTTGCAGCCTACGGCCTTGTTTCTAAACAGGCTCATCGACAAGCCTTAACCTGTTCTAATTATCTCGTAGGCTAGGGCAGGCCAGGTTTTTCGTAGGCCAGGCCACAGGCCCCTGTAAGCCGGCCTGACCCATTTACACCCCTACATATAATACAAATAAAAACAGCGGATGATTTAACTTACGAAAATACGAACTAATTTTTTTTCTTTTTTCATTAATCTTAATTCACATGATATCTCACACTGCATACTTCTCCTAATTTAATTCGTATTTAACGAAGACGAAAATCGTGCAGAGTAATTTTAGAAAGGGTTTTCATTTTATCCTTTAACATAACACAACAAACTTTCCTACACACAAAACATTTTGTGGGGCCCACACATTTAAAAAAAATATATAAATGGCACGCAAAATGAATCTCTATATTACACAATCACTTTTCCTACAACATAATAAACATAAAACCCTTTTAGAAATACCAAATATCTATAAAGGACTATATACCCATCCATGGGTGCATGTGTAACTGGCCTCTGTGCCACTATGTCTAACCACATACATATTTCAGCACATGCACATATCTGAATACACAGATGTACATGCATCAAATATGAACACATGTACAAAACATATACGGACCATATATTGTATAATGGATCAAACATCATGATCCCAAAATGAATATAACACTATACAACAGTACTTAATAAACATAAAACCCTAAACCCTAAAAAAAGGAGTTTTTCATTATAAGAATTTTTCCCAAAATCTGTTTGGCCTAGCTTATGCTTATAAGTAGCTTTTAACTTAAAAAATAGAGAATCCAAACAGGTACAAATATTTAATTTTTCGTATTTTGGCCTCCCATATATTATGTTTGAAGACAGAAGCAAATGTTTAATTTTTAGCACCCCACAGAAAAAATTCTTGGATCCGCCACTGGTGTGTATTATGTAAAAGTAATTGTATGTACGACATAGGGACCTACACGGGGCTAGGTGGCCCCGCCCCTCTAAAATCTGAAAAAATAAAAATCAATAATACTATTAATATGTCGTTGTCCATCAATGTAATAAGATAAAAAAAATGATTGTTTCTTGTTGCTTGTGTGTGGTAATAAATAATGGGTTTTGCATTTGTTATTTAACATTACCACAAAAAATTTCCTATACATACAACATTTTGTGGGACCCGCATCTTTTGAAACTAAAAAATAAAAAAATTACGGCACGTAAAATGAATCTATATAACATTACACTTCACTTTTCCTACAACATAACTCTTATAAAACCCATACATAATTTAATGTATTACTTTTCTACTTATATATAGTTTTGAAAATGAAAACATACCAATATGTAAATACATTTTATCCACAAACATCTTGTTATATTGGCAAGGAATGTTGAGAATTTCGCCATTCTCTATCATTTGATTAAAAATGTTCCAATAATTTTTTTCATTATAAATTTTATTTTTTTAATATTAGCAAAAAAATAGTACGTTGGTGTTAGTGTAGCGCTTTGAGAGCTCTAAGGCTTCTCTATATATGTTGTTTTAAAACATTTTTTTAATTTATTTTTATTTTAGATTTTTGCTAGTCATCCAACTTACCCCTAATGCAATACATATATATATATATATATATATATATATATATATATATATATATATATATATATTGGTAGATAGCTTGGAGGTAGGGGTACTAAATGTTAGCACATATTTATATATAATTATATTATATTATTTTATGATATTTAAGTGTCTTTGGGTTATTAATTAGTGTTTTTGCAGGTAAAATAAGCTCAATTGAGTTAAGTAAGGATCTTTGTAAAAATTGAAGGTAAGAAGTAAAAATGGTAATATTTGTCTTTTTACTCACTTATTTTATTTATTTTTATCTTCAGATTAAATGAAAAGAAGGGAGCAGTCTGGACCGTTGGATTGGAGGAAATGAAGGGCTGTGATGAAAGAAGAAGCTGATGATTTTAAAAAAGAAAAAAAGAATATATAATAGAAAAAGGATGCAGATTTTGAGATATAGATTTTTAGAATTACTTTTCTGAGAAAATAGAGACAAAAGTTTTCGTTGGAGTTTTCTTTCTTTTTCTTTCGTCCGAGTACTCTCTGTTCTTGAGAGATTCTTTTCGTTTTTCTTTTCTTGTGTGTGGATCTTCTTGCTCGCTTGCTTCGTTCGTCTATCATCCTTGACCTTGGAGGGCTTTGACAACGCATCTACAAGGGAGAGGAGTCGCGGGTCTGCTTGTGTTGCGGTAGATTTCTTTGTAGTTTTTACTGTAGATCGAGTTAGGGTTCTTTAATGTTTGAAGAACCCGTTTTATTTTCTGAATACTTGGTATCTTTGCTTTTATTTTTCGGATATTATAGTGTTTCAGATATGGGTTTTTAAATCTTTTCTTTTCTGGGTATGTTCGAATGACTGGATGCATGTTTCTTAACTAGTTCTTTGTTATTGTTGCGTTTTCTTATTCGAACGATTCTTTTAAACTTTCTAACTCAAGAGATTCATGGGAATGAACCTTGAGTTCTTCAACAGAAGCAATTTGGGAAATGCGTTTCTGTTAAGAATCGATTGAACCCCTTTGGATTAGGGATAATCAAGGGTGTTTTCTGATAATTTCTGTCAAAGATTCAAGATCCTTTGGAAAAAGATGATCTTGAATGTTAAGGTTGATTCTGGGAAGTTTCGACCTAACTAGTTGTAGTGCTTCGGAATTTGGGATAAACTTGCTGTGGCTTTGAACGAAATTGCAGGAATGCAAGTATTTTGTGTCATCCATGATTTTAACATACTCAGAAGCCTTTTACATTGTTAAAAACTTCTTACTGTTAGATCGTATTTTGATGTTTTAATTAGAATATAATAAAAATCTCTTTTTACCATAAACAAAATAAACCTAATTAAAGGATTATTAATTCAGATTAATAGAAGGAAAAATAATTCAACCTGTTCCCTGAGAACGATAACTCTTTTCTTTTTGAAAATATACCTCTCAACAAATGGCGCCGTTGCCGGGGAACGGTGTTTGATTTTATTTTCTTTTTATAATTCTGTTTTAACCATTCTTGATAAATATTTTCTTTAATCTTTATTCTTTCTTGCATATTTTTCCTTGTTACCTACTGACTCCAATTTCAAGTGTTCTTGATAGATTCTTGCAGATTCAACTTTGATTTCAGAACCAGCACTGTCACCAGTTTGCTGCTGACTTCTTGAAGATGGCAGAGTCAAATCAAGGATCATCTGTAAATGGAGAAAACAACAATGGGGAAGCCAACCATGCTCTAGTTGTGGTGGATGAGGAGCTTCCCATAGCTGAATATGCTATTCCCACACTCGATGCAGTAATTCCTGGTATAGTCCAACCAGGAGTGGAGGGAAACTTTGATCTCAAGCCTGGGATGATACAATTGCTGCAATCCATGAGTCAATACCATGGATTACCCAAGGAGGACCCTCACAAGCATATCACGAAATTCATGAAGATTTCTGATACCTTCTCTGTTCGTGGAGTATCTACAGATGCCATGAGGATGAGGCTGTTTCCTTTCTCTCTAGCTGGAGCAGCAGAAGAATGGGTGGAAGATCTGCCTGCACAGTCCATTACTACATGGAAGGAGCTTGGAGAAGCCTTCCTCATGAGGTTCTTCCCACCCACAAAGGTTTGTGATCTGAGGGATGACATCACTGGATTTAGACAGTATGTGGATGAGTCAATCCATGAGAGCTGGACTAGATTCAAAGGGCTGATGAAAAAGTGTCCCACCCATGGTCTTCCTAAGTGGGCCACTATTCAGATTTTCTATAGAGGGTTGAGTCACCAAGGCAAAACTCATCTGGATGCTACTGCCAATGGAATGTTTCTGTTGAAAAGGTATCCAGATGCGTTTGAAACACTTGAGAGGATAAGCCAGAACAGTTGCCAATGGCCAGAACAAAGAGATGAAGCTCAACAGAAGGCAGCTGGGCTTTATGAAGTAAGTGAAATTACTTCTATGGCAGCTGAGATGGCAGCTTTGCATAATACTGTCAAGGTCTTAGTCAAGCAAATGGCTGAAACCAAACAACAACCACCTGCTCAAGTGGCTGCCACAAACACACCAATCTGCTCACTGTGCCATGATGCCCATTTTCTTGAAGAATGCCCAAGTAACCCGTCTTCAGCCTTCTATGTTGGAGACTACAACAGAAACTACAACAATAGAGGAAATTTTAACCCAGGAAAATGGCAGCAACAAGGTGGAAATTTTGGCCAGAATCAAGGCCAAAATTTTGCCCAGAATGTAGGGAATAGAAATCAGAATCAAACTTTCCAAGGAGGGCAACAATCCTATCAACCTAAAGTTCCATTTCCACCAGGATTCAACTCCCAAATGCCCCATGATCAGCAAGGGCAGTCTAGTGCACAAACTCAGCCTCCTCCAAATGACCAATGGTCAAATCAGATGTTGAAAAATCATGAGGCCATGCTCCAAAGTCATGGAGCAATCTTGAAGAGTTTAGAGACACAAATGGGGCAGATTGCAACTTCCCTTAAGGATAGACCATTGGGAACCCTTCCTAGTGATACTGAAGCACCAAGGAAGGAGGGAAAGGAATTTTGTCAAGCTCTACACTTGAGAAATGGAAGGGAGGTTGAACAACCAGAACCTGTCATTCGGCCCTCCACCTTGAGGAAAATGGCAGGACAAAGTGCTCAAACAACTGAGGAAGAGGATGAGTCTGATGTCATTGAAGTGCACAATCCAGAGAATGACATGGAGCATGGTGATTTGGGAAGAACAGAAAAATCAGCACCCAAATCAGCCCCCAAATCAAAGGGGCCAGCCATACCTGTGCAAAAAGAAGATGGCCAATCACCAAGATCAAGGGCAAGGCAGATTCCTTTCCCACAAAGACTTCAGAAACAGAGTCAGGAGAAGCATTTCAAGAGGTTCTTAGATATCCTCAAGCAACTACAGATAAATATCCCTTTTGTGGAGGCCCTTCAACACATGCCAAGCTACATCAAATTTATGAAGGACATCCTATCAAGGAAGAGGAGGATAGAAGAGTTCGAAACAGTGGCACTTACCAAGGAATGCAGCAGCATTGTCTCTACAAAAGTGCCTCCTAAAATGGAGGATCCAGGTTCTTTCACTATTCCTTGTGTTATAGGAGATAGGTATATTGGTAGAGCTCTATGTGATTTAGGCTCTAGCATTAACTTGATGCCTGCTTCTATTTTTAAACAATTAGGAATAAAAGCTGCCCCCACAACATTAACCCTCCAATTAGCTGACAGATCCATTGTATACCCTGAAGGTAAGGTGGAAAATATTTTAGTAAAAGTGGACAAATTTATTTTTCCAGCTGACTTCATAATCCTTGATTGTGAAGTTGATGAAAATATTCCTATAATAGTAGGAAGACCATTCTTAGCTACAGGGGGTGCAATGATTGATGTCAAGAAAGGAGAGTTAACAATGAGGGTTAATGATGACACTATGACCTTTAGTGTCTTCAAGGCCATGAAATATGTAGATGATGATGTTGATGATTGTTCTGCTATTTCTGTCATTGATAACTTGGTTGCTGCTCATTTTCAAGATAATTTTGAAATGAATAACTCTGTCTGTGATTCTGCCATTTTTGAATTTTATGGAAATAATGCATCTGATCATGATCTTGCTTGTGCATTAAGGTCTTACCCCACTAAGTTCTTTGGTGATAAACATTTTGAGTCTCTTGAACTTCATGAGAGAATCACCAAACCCCTTAAACCTTCCATAGTGGAACCACCTGAAGTGGAGTTAAAGGAACTCCCAACTCACCTTAAATATGCTTTCCTAGGAAGGGACAATACTCTCCCTGTCATTGTAGCAGCTGCCCTTAAAAATAATGAGGAAAGTCAGCTCCTAAATGTACTAAAAAATCACAAAAGAGCCATAGGTTGGACCATGGCTGATATTAGAGGAATTAGTCCTACTTTCTGTATGCACAGAATAAGGCTAATAGATGAGAATGCCAGTTCCATTGAGCCTCAAAGAAGGCTCAATCCAACCATGAAAGAAGTGGTTAAAAAGGAAGTAATTAAATGGTTGGATGCTGGTGTGATTTATCCTATTTGTGATAGTAGTTGGGTGAGCCCTTTGCACTGTGTCCCTAAAAAGGGAGGTATCACAGTTGTGCTCAATGATAAAAATGAGCTCATTCCCACTCGAACCATAACTGGTTGGAGAATTTGTCAGGACTTTAGGAAGTTGAATACTGCTACCAAAAAAGACCATTTCCCCTTACCCTTCATAGACCAAATGCTGGACAAGCTTGCTGGACAAGAATATTTCTGTTTTCTTGATGGGTATTCTGGTTATAACCAGATACCCTTAGCTCCAGAAGACCAGCATAAGACAACATTCACATGTCCATATGGCACATTTGCATTTAGGAGAATGTCTTTTGGACTTTGCAATGCTCCTGCCACCTTTCAAAGGTGCATGACTGCAATTTTTAATGACATGATTGATGAATATGTAGAAGTCTTCATGGATGACTTTTCTGTATTCGGAAATTCATTTGAAAAATGCTTGCTGAATCTGTCTAGAGTTTTACAGAGATGTGAGGAGACTAATTTGGTCTTGAATTGGGAGAAGTGCCATTTTATGGTGCAAGAGGGTATAGTCCTAGGCCATAAGGTTTCGAAATCTGGTTTAGAGGTGGATAAGGCTAAGATTGCACTCATTGAAAAGCTACCTCCACCTAGAGATGTCAAGGGAATAAGAAGCTTCTTAGGCCATGCAGGGTTCTATAGAAGATTTATAAAGGATTTCTCTAAGGTAGCTAAACCCTTAAGTAGCTTATTGGAGGTTAATAAACCCTTTAATTTTGATGAGCCTTGCTTGAAGGCTTTTGAAGAATTAAAAACCAAACTGATTTCAGCCCCTATAATTGTGGCACCTGATTGGTCCTTACCTTTTGAGGTGATGACTGATGCTAGTGATTGGGCCCTAGGTGCTGTGCTAGGGCAGAGGAAGGATAAGATTTTTCATTCCATTTATTATGCAAGCAAAGTCTTGCAAGGTGCCCAACTGAACTACACTGTGACTGAAAAAGAGCTCCTGGCAGTTATATTTGCCTTTGAAAAATTCAGGAGCTATTTGTTTGGGGTAGAGGTCATTGTCCACACTGACCACTCTGCCATCAAATACTTAATGGAAAAGAAGGACAGCAAACCTAGGCTTATTACTCCTACAAGAATTCCAAGTAAAAATTGTAGATAGGAGTGGCACCCAAAACCAAATAGCTGACCATTTGTCTAGGTTGAAGTCCAACACAACAGAGCAAGACTCTACACCAATCAGGGACATGTTCCCTGATGAGTCTTTATTGGCCTTAAGCTCTTTAAACACCCCTTGGTATGCTGACTTTGCCAATTACTTGGCAGCAGGTGTGATGCCTGATGATTTAAACTACCCACTAA
>JAVKPL010003955.1:0-20990 GCA_032173675.1 Gastrolobium villosum
AGGTTATTTGAATTTTGAATTTAATGTAATAGGAGTTGATTGTGATTTGTATTTAATAGGAGCTGATTGCGTCCTATTAAATACAAAACGCAATCAACTCCTATTAAATACAAAACGCAATCAGTTTCAATTAAATACATCAACAAATATGCTGTATTTAATCCTTGTGAAACCCTGTGCCATCTCTTTAAATGACATAACTTAAAAGTATAAAAAAATGACATAACTTATGTTATTTAAGATGACAAACATCAAGCCCAAAAAAAAAATATAAATAAGTGGTCCATTTGAAAATTTTGGATACTCAACAAATATTATAGAGTCCAATTTAATCCCTTAAAAAAAACTCAAAGTGTGATCCTTTTAAGATTCAAATTATGGATATTCTTTAAATATAGATATATCACGATTTCGACCAACTGAGCCTATTTTGGAATTCAGAGGGATTGGAAGTTAACTTTATTTTTATGGAATTAAATTGTGCCCATAATTTTTGTTGAGGATCCAAAAGATATTTTACTCTTTTATTTTTCCAAAAAATTTGTGTTTGCACTTGCACATAACTGTTGAAAATAAATATAACCGTTGGAACAAAAAGGGGAAGGATATTGTAACAACCAAGATTTTTTACTACCATTACTACCAATCAATCTTACCTTTAGATCGCTTATGTTGATCCAACGGTTATATGTATTTCCATCTTTGTATGGTCATAATTTCTCAAATTTAATATTTTATATTTATTTCCACTTTTGTATGGTTATGATTTCCCATATTTAATGCTTTCACTTTAAATTTGGGGAATCATAACCATACAAAGATAAAAATAAATATAACCGTTGGATCAACATAAGCGATCTAACGGTGAGATTAATTGGTAGTAACATGGTTGTAATACAACTTGGTTATTACAATATCCTTACCCTATTAAATTTTTTATTTAATATCAAAACGTGTCCCAACATATCGAAATATGACATTTTTTAGAATTAACGTATCGTCGTGCCCCGTGTCCGTGTCCGTGCATTATAGCCGGAGATAAGGTGCGGGCTAGAGTAGTTTTCAAAATTGTCAATTTCTGAAGTGAGCTTAAAATTTTGAGCAAAGTGTTTCTTGTCAATATTTCCATTACCCTGTGTGGTAGTTGTCGGGAATAGCCAATAGGATGAAAGTTGACTTGAAGTTTTGAGGGCATGTTACGCATTGGTTGCTTTTTTTTTATTGCCTTGGAGGGTATTGTTAACATTAATTATGATATTAAGCGCAGTTACAACCACAGCAATTCATTTATAAAAAATGATAAAATAAACTTTTTCCTTTATTAGAGGTAGGTGTTACACAATTTGAAATCGTGTTTGTAATAAATTGAAAAGTATAAAAAAGCGTGAGATTTCTATAACTCTTATTTTGACATGGTAAGCATTTTGGTTATGATCGTAATTTCTGAAACACTAGCGGAAGACTTTCTTAACTATTTATACACTTTATTTTAGTCAAACACACATATTCATCTCTCTACTTCATGGGGTTCCCACAACGAAAACCCACTTAGCCATCACCCCTTCAGCCACCCGCCCCAATCGTGATACACCACTTCCTTTACGTAACCATTATTTTTACCAACTTTCCCATATGGTCTCAACCGGATTTGCTAATTTGTTTTTCTACGAACACAAAATAAAAATCCAAACTTAAACTCTTTAGGGTCAATAATCAAAACTCAAAATTCAACCAATGAAATGTTGAAATAACTCACCCAATTGCATGGTATATGGCTCCACCTGCATTGGCCCGTCTGTGAGCATACTCCACCATTGGAGCATTTGAAAGCATCATGATTCCTTTTCTTACATAAACACTTTTTCCGTAATCAATTAAAACAACACCATAATTGTAAAAGCAATTTGCGGAATCATACACTTTCTAACATCATAATTCTTTCTTTTTATTCAATTCATTTAAACTCACCATCTTACTCTCACATTTTACCAAGTTGTAGTCCTTTACGTTATCTACGCGTGGTTTCAAACCACGTATCATTTGGAGTTCTACCCATCAAGTTATACCCCTTTCTTTTAGTCTAGAAAAAACTGAATTTTCGAAAATTACACTGTGGTAATCGATTACCAGTGGGTGGTAATCGATTACCACCTGTCAAAAATGAGGCAGTAGCCAATTTTCTCAATCCTCTGTTCTGGTAATCGATTACCAACTTTGGGTAATCGATTACCTCACATGGTAATCGATTACCAAAGGCCAGTAATCGATTACCAGTGCAGACAGTAGCCAATTTTTCGTCCCCTGTTGCATGGTAATCGATTACCATGCCTTGGGTAATCGATTACTATGCAGCAAAATGACAGATTACAGCATTTTAAGCCCCAAAAAGGGTGTGTAATCCATCCCTAACCCCTTGGTACTCCACATAACACATAATCATGTCCTAATGTAGGCTCTAGGCCCTTCCATCATGCATTTTCCTTAGATTAAACATCATTTACAACATCCTCAAAATAATGGCCATTTACATGCAAATATGGACCATTTTTACAACATTACTCATCAAGACTTCAAGGCTATGAATGTGGCAATGGACAAGTCCCATGCTCACTCAAAATATACAGTTATCCATGCCATGAATAATGAAACATAAACAAGACTTAGCATATAACCATGAACACTAACAAAAGCATGGAAATAACATCATGCAATATGTTCATGACCTAAGTCTCAAAATACTAATGGTATGCTATGTGCACTCCATAAACTCCTCCAAAAGGTCATGCAATCCCAATGCACCGCATGCCAATCCAACGTCCACTATACGGGCTTCTTGCCCGAAGCTCCTCCCGGCTCATAGTGACCTGAAATGTGGTCCCCCAAACACGGGGTGAGATATACGGATATATCTCAGTAAACCAATGGAGCTAGAGGCTCTCTCCACTCCATGGCTCACTAAAATGTATCAAAATGACATAATATGATATGCAAGTAAAACAATATCACCATCCACCTGGAGACACCCAAGAACATCCACTCATGGATTCATGTTCAAGGACTCCATCATATAACTCCCGAGACAGTCCTGGCGCCTCTCCCATGGTTGAGAAGACTCCATGGCAATACCCAACCGGAACTCCTCATGAGCCCTATCCGGCGGACGTCCCCCGCTTGGATCATCCTGATGTCGCTCCCAGAGTCAACACCATGGCATCTCCAACTGGCATTCTCCCGTAGGACGAACCCAGCGGATGTCCAAACCAACACACGTCAACTGGCCAGTGACCAAACAATTTTTCACAAAATACAAGCAATATGCATACAAGCACACAATCACACCATGTCATAACTACATAATCCAACCACAACCTTCCTCTAGGTGTGGTGGAGCTCACTAGGGATTAAACCCAAGTTCCAAGAGTTTACCTCAATACTTAGCAATCCGTTCCAAACGTATGCTCCAATTTAACTTTTCACAATTCCAACCGTGTGAGGCACCCTACAACAATCATCAAATCCAAATTACACCAAAACTCACTTTTCATGAAAATTCCTCAAATTCCTCTAAGTTAAAAACCTATATTTTTCACCAAAAATTAACATAGCATTTCTAGCTTACAAACATGATTCTAAGGCCTTTTCATCTAATAGCATTTTTCCATTTGGGCTCTCTATCATCACACATCTAAAATCAAAGCTTTGAACACAAATTCATAGATCTATGAAATCAACCATCAAAAGACCACAAATATACTTACAATGTGTTGTATGATCACCACCAAGGCTTCACTAAACCATTTGAAGATCAAAACTCCAAGAAATCTCCAAAAACTCAAGTGGGTCGAATCTGAGTTTGCCAAAAACGCGGCCAAAGAGGTGGATTCAAGGCTTCTAAGTGTTACCAATGGCTTTGGAAGGTTGTTTACGATAGATTTCAACACCAAAATCAAGCGATTCGGTGGAGAAATGAAGAAATGGGAAGAAATGGAGAAGAAATGGTGTTTTGGCTTCTTTTTCACTGTGTGCGCGCGAGAGATGGAGAAGAAAAGAGAAGGAAAGAAGGAAAGAAAAAGGAGGTGGGGCCAAGTGACTTCGGTCACACGGGTCCCACACGCGATCTAACTTTAACTCCGATAAAAATTCCGATCACAAATCCTTAATCTAAATATTTTTCCAGTCCATGACATATTTTTATTTCTCCAAAATATTGATAAAAATTTCACACCTATCGGTACACTCACACCTCAGTATTTTAACACTAAAAATTCACTATTCATCAATTTTTCCCAAATTTGCCTATTCACTCAATTTTCCGCCCTGATTCCATTTCCAGCATTACTTTTGTCATTTGAAATCTCTAACTCAGTATTTTTGCCTCATAACACACGGTTGGCAAATTACCATTTTGCCCTTTTTGCCCATTTTGGCCATAAACCTTGGATTTTCACTAATCCACCAACTTTCATTTCACAATATAATATTAAAATACACATTTAAATATTTGAGGTGTTATATTCACCCCACCTTTTTGAAATTTTGTCCGCAAAATTAAATCATACCTGCTCGCTAACTCAGGATACAGCCGGAGAATCTCGTCCTCCCGCTCCCAAGTAGCCTCCTCAGGTGTGCGGCCTTCCCACTGAATCTTCAGCATGGGAATCACTTTACTTCTCAATCGCTTTTCACTGCGATCCAAAACTGCAATAGGACCAATGGGAGTCTTCAAGTTCTCCCTGATTTCAATATTATCCGGCATCACCACATGTGATTCATCCGGAACATAACGTCGCAACTGCGACACATGAAAGACATCATGTAAATTAGACAACTGTGGGGGTAAGGCAAGCTGATAGGCCACCAATCCTACTCTTTTCATAATCTGATATGGCCCAATGAACCGTGGACTCAGCTTCCTCACACCCAACGCACGGCCAACACCTGTGACCGGCGACAAACGTACAAAAACATGGTCACCTTCCTCAAATTCCAGCGGTCTATGCTTATTGTCATAGTAACTTTTCTGCCGATTCTGTGCCTGTTTCAATTTTTCTCTGATCATTTCAATTTGCACTGTTGTTTCCTGCACAAAATCCGGACCAAATCTTTCTTTATCGCCTACCTCAGTCCAACAAGTGGGCGTACGACACCTCCTGCCATACAAAACCTCATATGGTGCCATACCCAGACTGGAATGAAAACTGTTATTATAAGAAAATTCCACCAGTGGTAAGTACTTATCCCAGGCATTACCCTGTTCCAGTGTGCAAGCTCTCAGCATATCCTCAAGTGTCTGTATGGTCCTCTCAGTCTGACCATCAGTCTGCGGGTGATAAGCAGTGCTCAGTCGAAGCTGAGTGCCAAAAGCCTGCTGCAAAGCTCCCCAAAATCGTGAAGTAAACTTTGGGTCCCGATCACTAACAATGCTAATCGGTATCCCATGGAGTCTAACAATCTCCTTTACATACAGTGTAGCCAACTTCTCTGTGGTGTAATCCACTCGTACTGGTAGAAAATGTGCAGACTTCGTAAGTCGGTCCACAATAACCCAAATCGAATCATAACCAGCTTGAGTTCGCGGCAATCCAACAACAAAATCCATTGAAATACTCTCCCATTTCCATTCAGGTATATCCAGCGGCTGAAGTAATCCAGCAGGTTTCTGATGCTCTATTTTCACTTTCTGACAAACCAAGCACTTAGACACGTACTCGGCAACATCCCTTTTCATCCCAGGCCACCAGAACTTAACTTTCAAATCTTGGTACATTTTTGTGGCACCTGGGTGGATAGCATATTGACCCTTATGGGCCTCAGTCATAACTTCCTCTGCAAGTTCCTTGGGCACAACAATCCTGCCCTGATATAATAATAATCCCTGTTCATTAACAGATATGCCACTCTGGCCTTTCAAATACTTTATACTTTCATTGCGAATCTGAGTCTCTTTAATCTTCTCGTGCAGCTCGTTCTCAATCCGAGTCAACTCCATATCACACATTCTTCCTGCAAAGAAATCCGTTATTTTCATATCACGGAATTGCTCAATCACTTCATTGTCCCACATCATCATATGAGATAAATTAACAGACTTCCTACTCAATGCATCTGCCACAACATTAGCCTTTCCCGGGTGGTATTTCAGCTCAAAGTCATAATCTTTCAAAAATTCAACCCATCTACGCTGCCTCATATTCAGCTCCTTCTGATCAAACAAATATTTCAAGCTTTTATGGTCGCTGAACACAGCAAATTTCATCCCATACAGAAAGTGCCTCCAAATTTTCAAGGCAAACACAATAGCAGCCAATTCCAAGTCGTGCGTCGGATAATTTTCTTCATGCGGCCTTAACTGCCTAGACGCATATGCAATCACTTTTCCTTCCTGCATCAGCACGCTCCCTAAACCTTTCTTAGAAGCATCACAATATAGCACAAACTCACCCTCCGGATCAGGTAGAGTCAACACCGGAGCAGTGGTCAATTTCTCTTTCAGTAGCAGAAAACAGTCCTCACATTCCTGGGTCCACACAAAAGGAGTATCCTTTCGTGTCAATCGAGTCAACGGTAGAACCATTGCAGAAAATCCCTGTATAAATCGGCGATAATAGCCAGCAAGCCCCAGAAAACTTCTAATTTCAGTCACAGTCTTAGGTCGTTCCCAGTCACTCACCGCTTCAATCTTGCTTGGATCCACTGCAACACCGCTTGCAGAAATAACATGACCCAAAAATTGCACCTCAGACAACCAGAATTCACACTTAGACGGTTTAGCATATAACTTCTTATCTTTCAACACCTGCAACACAGTCCTCAAATGGTCGACGTGCTCCTCCTTACTCTTAGAGTAGATCAAAATGTCATCAATAAAAACAATTACAAACTGGTCCAAAAACGGTTTGAAAATGCGGTTCATATAATCCATGAACACCGCCGGGGCATTAGTAAGCCCAAAAGGAATCACTTGATATTCAAAATGTCCATATCTGGATCGGAAAGCTGTTTTAGGTACATCCTCCGGTTTAATCCGAATCTGGTGATATCCGGACCGGAGATCAATCTTTGAAAATACACAGGCACCCCTCAACTGATCTAATAAATCATCAATACGCGGTAATGGGTACCGGTTCTTAATAGTCACTTTATTCAGCTGTCGGTAGTCAGTGCACAATCTCATGCTACCATCCTTTTTCTTTACAAATATCACCGGTGCTCCCCACGGAGACACACTCGGCCTAATAAAATTCTTCGCAGATAATTCTTCAATGTGTTTCTTCAACTCAGCCAACTCAAGTGGCGACATCCGGTATGGAGCCAAGGAGATCGGCCCCACACCAGGCAATAAATCAATCGAGAATTCAATCTCTCTCTCAGGTGGGAATTCCGGTATCTCATCCGGAAATACATCCTCAAACTCATTAACAACTGGAATAGCAGAAATCTCCTCCTTTTTGTCACCCACCAATCCGCCCAACAAGACATAACCCAAATCTCCAGCCTTCAAGGCTTTCACAGTTTGACTTACAGACAAATACAGAGACGGACAAACAGACGGCCTCTCGTGAGATAGCAACAACCTCTTCCCGCAGCAATCAATCATTGCGCAGTTCCGAGACAACCAATCCATCCCCAAAATCAAATTGACAGAGGCCAGGGGTAAGATAATTAAATCAATGGTGTAACCCCTGCCTAAATAAGTGAACTTCACATCTTCACAAATCCAAGACGATTCACTAACCTCTCCTGTAGCGGTAGTAATACGCATCGGAGGAACCATCCGTGTTACCTTTAAGTCCAACGCCTTAGCCACATAGTCCGCCACAAATGAATGTGTTGCTCCCGAATCAAACAACACAGATAAATCAACATTAGATAGAAAAATTATACCTTTAACCAAATTCGGAGCCTTTTCAGTACGTTGCGCATTTGTAGTATAAACTCGTCCCACAGTAGGAACAACAGCAATAGGAGCAGCAGTAGTAGTAGCTGGCGGCAAGGCCTGCAGATTCGCAGCCTGCCCCGAAGAAGATGGACAATTTCTAGCAAAGTGGCCATTCCGACCACATTTATAACAAGCCGACGGATCAGCACCACACACACCTTTGTGGTATTTACCACACTTCCCACATTGTGGGGTAGGATATCTGTTCGCAGCACCACCACCACCAGTATTTCCACCCCTCTTGAACTGACCAGGAGGCTGCCTCACATGCAACCCCCTACCTCTATTATTATTATTGAAACCTCCTCTGTTAGTATTACCAGAAGGACCAGGTGTCCTCTTAACATCTTGCTCTTTTGTCGAATCAGATTTCGGATACCTTCCATAAACAGTCTCGACCCTTTTGCACTGGGTCACCAAATCAGCAAAGTTCCTCACCGCAGTATTAGACATCCTCTTTGCAATCTTCTCACTCAGCCCTCTTTGAAATTTAGCTGACAAGAATTCCGGAGTAGGTAGAGTACCTCCATAATTAGCAAACTTCACAAGCTCATTAAATTTTGCCACATAGGCATCCACAGTCATAACTCCCTGTACCAAATTATCAAATTCACCTTGCTTTGCCTCCCGAACATCACGGGGAAAATATTCTTCATGAAATAATCCTTCAAACAAAGTCCAAGTAAGAACCTCACCCTGAATAACAAATGGGCGAGACACATTGTCCCACCACTCTTGGGCATCACCCTCCAGCATATAAACAGAATACAATAACTTCTGCGGATCTTGGCATCTCATAACTTGAAAAATCTTATCCATACCCCTCAACCAAGCAGTAACCTCCTTTGGGTCCCTTGACCCCAGAAATGCGGGTGGCTTATGTTTCCTAAAAGATATGAGCCTACGCTCATCGTCAGCATTATCAAGCACCTGCCCAGCAGCCCCAGTAGATTGGGCAACAGATGATGGATCAGGAACATAGCTAGGGTCAGTAGTAGTATGATGACTAGCCTCACCAGTGTGGTGACTAGCCCCACTCTCCCCCTGTTGAGGAGTAACAGATGGCGTCGGTGTAGGAGTCACCGTAGCCGTATGTGGAGGTGTATTATCCCTCCTAGGACGACCTCTATCCGCCCTCATCTCAGCCATAAAGGCCTGCATCATATCCTGATTAGCTTTCATCAGGTTCTCAGTCATATTTCTATTTGCAGCCGTTTCCGCCTGCAGAGCATTCAGGACTGCAGTGACCGGATCCGGTGGCAAAGGACCTGCACCACGTGCCCCACGGCGACCTCGTGCCCTACTCATGATATCTGTACATGTAACACAAAGGAATGAGTTGATCAGACCCACACTGAGGAATCACATATACATTAATCATAAATAGTTCACAGATAGCTATGACACACAAGATACAACATACACAAACAATCAGAGTTCCCTAAACAAAACTGCTCTGATACCATAAAATGTAACAGCCCGTTGTACACCGGTATTGTTAACATTGATTATGATATTAAGCGCAGTTACAATCACAGTGATTAGATTAATTAAATTACGGGCAAATTGTTCTTTTAACATATTCCTTTTCTTACATCAATACACTTTTTCCGTAATCAATTAAAACCACACTATAATTGTAAAAGCAATTTGCGGAAGCATACACTTTCTAACATCATAATCATTCTTTTTATTCAATTCATTTAAACTCACCATCTTACTCTCTCATTTTACCAAGTTGTAGTCCTTTACATTGTCTACGCGTGGTTTCAAACCACGTATCATTTGGAGTTCTACCCATCAAGTTAAGCCCCTTTCTTTTAGTCTAGAAAAAACTGAATTTTCGAAAATTTACACTGTGGTAATCGATTACCAGTGGGTGGTAATCGATTACCACCTGTCAAAAATGAGGCAGTAGCCAATTTTCTCAATCCTCTGTTCTGGTAATCGATTACCAACTTTGGGTAATCGATTACCTCACATGGTAATCGATTACCAAAGGCCAGTAATCGATTACCAGTGCAGACAGTAGCCAATTTTTCGTCCCCTGTTGCATGGTAATCGATTACCATGCCTTGGGTAATCGATTACTATGCAGCAAAATGACAGATTACAGCATTTTAAGCCCCAAAAAGGGTGTGTAATCCATCCCTAACCCCTTGGTACTCCACATAACACATAATCATGTCCTAATGTAGGCTCTAGGCCCTTCCATCATGCATTTTCCTTAGATTAAACATCATTTACAAAGTCCTCAAAATAATGGCCATTTACATGCAAATATGGACCATTTTTACAACATTACTCATCAAGACTTCAAGGCTATGAATGTGGCAATGGACAAGTCCCATGCTCACTCAAAATATACAGTTATCCATGCCATGAATAATGAAACATAAACAAGACTTAGCATATAACCATGAACACTAACAAAAGCATGGAAATAACATCATGCAATATGTTCATGACCTAAGTCTCAAAATACTAATGGTATGCTATGTGCACTCCATAAACTCCTCCAAAAGGTCATGCAATCCCAATGCACCGCATGCCAATCCAACGTCCACTATACGGGCTTCTTGCCCGAAGCTCCTCCCGGCTCATAGTGACCTGAAATGTGGTCCCCCAAACACGGGGTGAGATATACGGATATATCTCAGTAAACCAATGGAGCTAGAGGCTCTCTCCACTCCATGGCTCACTAAAATGTATCAAAATGACATAATATGATATGCAAGTAAAACAATATCACCATCCACCTGGAGACACCCAAGAACATCCACTCATGGATTCATGTTCAAGGACTCCATCATATAACTCCCGAGACAGTCCTGGCGCCTCTCCCATGGTTGAGAAGACTCCATGGCAATACCCAACCGGAACTCCTCATGAGCCCTATCCGGCGGACGTCCCCCGCTTGGATCATCCTGATGTCGCTCCCAGAGTCAACACCATGGCATCTCCAACTGGCATTCTCCCGTAGGACGAACCCAGCGGATGTCCAAACCAACACACGTCAACTGGCCAGTGACCAAACAATTTTTCACAAAATACAAGCAATATGCATACAAGCACACAATCACACCATCACATAATCCAACCACAACCTTCCTCTAGGTGTGGTGGAGCACACTAGGGATTAAACCCAAGTTCCAAGAGTTTACCTCAATACTTAGCAATCCGTTCCAAACGTATGCTCCAATTTAACTTTTCACAATTCCGTCCGTGTGAGGCACCCTACAACAATCATCAAATCCAAATTACACCAAAACTCACTTTTCATGAAAATTCCTCAAATTCCTCTAAGTTAAAAACCTATATTTTTCACCAAAAATTAACATAGCATTTCTAGCTTACAAACATGATTCTAAGGCCTTTTCATCTAATAGCATTTTTCCATTTGGGCTCTCTATCATCACACATCTAAAATCAAAGCTTTGAACACAAATTCATAGATCTATGAAATCAACCATCAAAAGACCACAAATATACTTACAATGTGTTGTATGATCACCACCAAGGCTTCACTAAACCATTTGAAGATCAAAACTCCAAGAAATCTCCAAAAACTCAAGTGGGTCGAATCTGAGTTTGCCAAAAACGCGGCCAAGGAGGTGGATTCAAGGCTTCTAAGTGTTACCAATGGCTTTGGAAGGTTGTTTACGATAGATTTCAACACCAAAATCAAGCGATTCGGTGAAGAAATGAAGAAATGGGAAGAAATGGAGAAGAAATGGTGTTTTGGGTTTTGCAGGGGTGTGCGCGCGAGAGATGGAGAGAGAAAAGAGGAGGAAAGAAGAAGAAAAAGAGGGTGGGGCCAAGTGACTTCGGTCACACGGGTCCCACACGCGATCTAACTTTAACTCCGATAAAAATTCCGATCACAAATCCTTAATCTAAATATTTTTCCAGTCCATGACATATTTTTATTTCTCCAAAATATTGATAAAAATTTCACACCTATCGGTACACTCACACCTCAGTATTTTAACACTAAAAATTCACTATTCATCAATTTTTCCCAAATTTGCCTATTTACTCAATTTTCCGCCCTGATTCCATTTCCAGCATTACTTTTGTCATTTGAAATCTCTAACTCAGTATTTTTGCCTCATAACACACGGTTGGCAAATTACCATTTTGCCCTTTTTGCCCATTTTGGCCATAATCCTTGGATTTTCACTAATCCACCAACTTTCATTTCACAATATAATATAAAATACACATTTAAATATTTGAGGTGTTATGTCCGATTAGTACTTTTAATTGTTTATTTGAATTCCATAAATTTCCCTGATCATCACTAAAATTCACAATTTAAAAACCTAATGAGCTTAAATTTGGAGCTTTCCGGTTGTTCGGAAAACACTGCTTTAAACAGCTTAATTAGCGTATCTCTCTCATTGGTGGTGTGTGCAGCCCATGAGCCTAGGTTCTGTCACGTACTGCCCTGTTCTGTCCTATTTTACTTGGTCAAATTAAGCATACGATATGTCAAATCGAAGTTTGAGGTGTCTAGTTTATGGTGTAAAAGTTTGAGAGTCATTGGCCGGGCGGTTAGGTGCAGTTTATTCCGTGAAGATTGGAGGTTTTAGGCTATTTTGGAGTTGGTGAGCAATGTTGTTTATCCAACTTCAAACGGCGATAACCGGAGCTCACGAGCTCGGAATCGAGTGTGTGATAGCTTGTTAGAAAGGTAAGTGAATAAGGAAAAAAGATAACCTGGAGTTCAGGTTTGGATTTTTGTTTTGTGTTCGTAGAAAAACAAATTAGCAAATCTGGTTAAGTGGTAAAAACGTAAAAAGTGAGGAATTGGCTAAGTGGATTTATGGGAACCCTTTAGTATCTTGTATGTGATAAAATAAAGTGTATAAATAGTTAAGTAAGTCTTCCGCTAGTGTTTCAGTTACGATCACAACTTTTTATTATTACGTTTTTTATACTTTTACTGTTCGCGTAATAATCGGAAAAAATTCATCCTCATTTTTATATATGAATTGCTGTGATTATAACTGCCCGTAATATCATAATTAATGTTAACAATACCGGTGTACAACGGGTTGTTACACACGTCAATAACTTTAATATTTTAACTATGTACTACGTTTAGTATATAATTAAAAAATGGTTGCAAGACAAAAAATTTATTCCTACAATATAATACTTATATTTCCCATATATATATAAATACACACATGGGAAAACAAGTATCATGTTACATGATAATTCTTATATGGGGAAAACATTTATTCTGTTAAAGAATATAATTTTGTGTCATTTTAAATTCTAACTGCTGCTTACCATCAAGTAACTGTAACAGCCCGTTACGTACCGATATTGTTAACATTAATTATGATATTAAGCGCAGTTACAATCACAACAATTCATTTATAAAAATGAGAATAAATTTTTTCTGATTATTACGCGAACAGTAAAAGTATGAAAAGCGTAATAATAAAAAGCTGTGATCGTAACTGAAACACTAGCGGAAGACTTACTTAACTATTTATACACTTTATTTTATCACATACAAGATACTAAGGGGTTCCCATAAACCCACTTAGCCAATTCCTCACTTTTAACGTTTTTACCACTTAACCGAATTTGCCAATTTGTTTTTCTACGAACCCAAAATAAAAATCCAAACTTAAACTCCAGGTTATCTTTTTTCCTTATTCACTTACCTTTCTAACAAGCTATCACACACTAGATTCCGAGCTCGTGAGCTCCGGTTATCGCCGTTTGAAGTTGGACAAACAACATTGCCTACCAACCCCAAAACAGCCTAAAACCTCCAAACTTCCCGGAATAAACTGCACCTAACCGCCCGGCCAATGACTCTCAAACTTTTACACCATAAACTAGACACCTCAAACTTCGATTTTACATATCGTATGCTTAATTTGACCAAGTAACGAAGCAGGAATTAATTTCTGAAAACTAGCTCAAATCTGCCCACTAAAATAGGACAGAACAGGGCAGTACGTGACAACAGCCCTCATGGGCTGCACACACCACCAATGAACCTAGGCTTTTGATACAACGTAGGGGACATCTTAAGCTTCAAAATGGCGTATGGAACGTCCCAATCGGACCACTATGGAGAGAGATACGCTCTTCCAAAGTTCACCCAAAAACTGCCAATTCTACAGAAAATTCGCCAGAGTTTCCTTTGTATTTCCTAAAATCCCCAAATTTGCATAAGCTGTTTAACACTACTAATACACCTGAAATCCAGCAAAATCCAATGGGTGGCACACACAAGGACCAACAACGCCTTGGGGCACTTACAACCCAATCCAATATACACTTAAAACATAAACAATTTCATGCATAAACCATAATGCGGGTAATCATAAACTTACAATAGTCCTAAAGCCCTTCCATCATAATGCATACATCCATGGTGCATTTACAACACTGGATTACATTTACATTTACAACTTTAACTTTAAACTACAAATATTTACATATTACAACTTCACTTGCCAAATAAATCTATAAACTAAAATGACATGAAAGCTAAACTATGCACCACTGCTCCACTCGTCATCATGCGGGCTTCTTGCCCGCTGCTCCATATCCACTGGTACACCCTGAAATAATGCCCCGAGACGGGGTGAGATATACGGATATATCTCAGTAACCAAGAGGTTCTGGAGAAAACTCCGCCCAATGGTTCACTTCGATGTATATCAATAATATAAAACACCATCACTGTTATAAAACAGGATAAAGCAAGGGATTTAGAGAAAGGGGGAATATATCAGAACAACTACGACATGCGGGATGGTAGCTACCAATACCACGCCATGTCCTCGGCTATGCGCCTATGGGTACTACCCCTGGCGTGTTCATAGAACAACCCACCAAGGTACCCCTTCCAACCATATACACTCGAGACAACCTAGTGTCCTCCTATCCGGATAACACACCACGACCCTGGGTCAACTGGAACTCCCTCTCGGAGACCTATCCAGTGGCAGTCCGGAAACACTTGCCCGGAGGCTAAAAATATCTACTGGCCAGAGATCAGGTACATAAGTACCCACTGTGATAATGCACATGCATGCTCATGCTGTTCTACACTACTCATACACACTTCCTACCATTGCCATCAACTAGCAAGGTGGAACACAAAAGGGGAACAAGCCCCAGTACCAAGAGGTTACCTTTCTTTTTCCTTTCACTGAGCTCCGCATAACTCCACTTACAGCTTGATTCACAGGGAACGCCTACACAGAGGACCATTCCACACACTTAGAACTTTGAATCCACTCATGAATTTCAATATACCATATGTAAACCACATCACTTACCTCAATCCACTTGATCCAGGACCAAGGGCAATCCACTGTTTCACTGTTCCAAGTTTATATCCACGTATGGCAACCTGTACAACCATGCACAGCCGTCAGTTTCAGTCAAAATACGTCAAAACGCGAAAACGTCGGATTTTCTCTCCACTCCCTTAAGGGTTCGGCCCACATAGTGTTATTTTGGGTTTTATTTTTCTAAATTTTCTTTCTCATTTTATTTCTCTTACTTAGGTTACCCAAAGGCTAGTTCAATCGTCGTTTTTCGATTTTACGACTTTTACGCAACATTTTGCGAAATATTACACTTTAGGCACATTTTGTCACTTTCAACACTTATTATTTTTACATTGATTCTTCCACATGCCAATCACCACACAACCCATCTAATAACTTTTCCATCACACAACACAACACCAAAGTGTTGTAAAACATCAATTTGCCTAATTATACATAAATGGCCGAATCTTGGTTATCCAAACCAAGGATTTCCACTTAATTCCTATGGTCCACCAGTCACATAATCACTTCATATCATCATATAATCATACTACAATTCACTATAACACACATTAACACCAAAACTCAAAAATCTACTTCATGCACCAATTTTTTTTCTAAGTTAAAATTCATTTTTTTCGCTTAAAATTTTCATTGCATTTCTAGCATTAATACATCATTCTAAGACATTATCATCTAATAGACATTTTCCATTTGAGCTCTCTAACACCACATATCACAAAATCCCTCTTTAGGGGCAATTATCACAACTCAAAATTTAACCAATGAAATGTTGAAATAACTCACCCAATTGAACGGTATAAGGATCCACCTAAGTATACTCCACCATTGGAGCATTTGAAATCAACATAATCACCCTTTTTTGCATGAAAACCGAAACCTTGTAGGGCATGGGTCTCCTCGCACACTCAATTTCAAGGCTAAACAAGGCTACCAATGGGTTTAGGAGGTGTTTTCCATCAAGATTCAACACAAACTTTGTTGAATTTGGTTGAGAATTGGTTGGTTTAGGGAAGAAAGAAACTTGCACACATTTGATGGGGGAAAAAGAGCTCCACGGCTGTGAAAGAAAAAAAAACGAGAATGAAAGATGATGAATAGTAACTTAGTAAGTGTTTATTTGACTTTAAATGGGTACCGGATCCCACGTGATTTAAAACTCGCCCGAATTTCCCTCCGATCATCACTAAAATTCACAATTTAAAAACCTAATGAGAAATTATAATTTTCCATCTTAACAAGATTCTTTAATTTTACTTCCTCAGATAAATTTGGAGCTTTCCGGTTGTTTGGAAAAACACTGCTTTAAGCTACAGCACGCTCCGTTGAAAAACTTTCACAAATTGACTTAAATCCCTCAAATTTTATCAGAAATCATATTTCCTATTTCTATGGACCATTTAAAATCAATATTTGAAACCTAGATCTCAAAATTCCACTGGCACGTTTTACGGTGCAAACTGACTGTAGTATTTTTACTCGCGAAAAACACTATTCACTGATTTTTCTGAAACTTGACTATCCACTCAATTTTTCGTTCTTAATCCATTTCCAGGCTTATTTTTATCATCCGAGACCTTCAACTCAATTTTTATCTTCCTAGGGTTGCGTGTTGGCTAATTACCGTTTTGCCCTTTCTTTGTATTTTGGCCTAATCTTTGGGATTTTCACTAATCCATCACTTAATTTCTCACTTAATACTTTAATTACTTAATTTAGAATTGTGAGGTGTTATAGTAACGATTATAATTTATTTCGAATTAATAATTAATTAAGTTTGAACTAATAAATTATAACCGTTGATTGACGTAAATCAATGGTTATGATCTAAGATGACGCAAAATTATATCATTTAAAAGGACAAACATTTTTCCCTTCTTATTTAAAGAGTAGGAAACTTAAATTTTGTCATGCAACGTAACAAATGGAAAACCAATACATATATATAAGGGTTCGCTTTTTCTATAGCCAATGTAGATAATTTATCTACATTGAGCCCAAAACCACGTCGTTTTATGAGGAAGTCAAGATATTTTAGTAATTAAAATTAATTTAAGGATTATAATAGTCTTTTTCTTTTTTGTATTTTATAATAGTCTTTTTTCATTTTAATTTTTTAATTTTTTAACCCAAAACGATGTCATTTTGGGAAATAATTTAAATAAATTATCAACATTCACTGTAGAAACGTTAAAGCTATATATATATATATATATATATATATATATATATATATATATATATATATATATATATATATATATTGAAGGAACTTAACAACAAAGAAAAACCTAGCTACGTGTCATACGGGGGAGGGGGGGAAACAATCCCTTAAAAATCATTCATAACTAAAGGCATGCAGTCCTGGAGAGGATGGTCACCTATGATGCACGAACACGGACACGGGACAGGGACACGACACGACACGCCGACGCTCTAATTCTAAAAAATGTCATATTTTGACACGTTGGACACGTTTTGATATTAAATAAAATTTTTAATATATATAATATAATTTAAATTTAATACATATAAGAGTCCATAATAAGTCATATAACCAATCAAATATTACAATTTCATAACATATATATAAATATAAATAATTTTTCGTACTTTGTTAATTTCTCATGTCAAATTTCATAACAGAAAAAAATTAATCTATAAATTATTTCTTTTAAACTTAGTTAACAAAAAAATTAAGATTTAAAAAAAAAAAACGTGTCCAAGGGTTGAAAAAGTTGACTGCGTGTCCGAAAAAGTTGAAACGTGCGCGTTGGACGCGTGTCCCCAAATGTTGACCGCGTGTCGGACGCATGTCAGTGTCGAACACGCGTCCGACACGCAAATTTTATAAAAACCTGTGTGTCCGTGCTTTGGAGGTTACTAATTCCGTTACTAGTTCCCTCATTACAATAGAGTTTTTTTTTCTTTTTTTCGCAGCTCAAACTTAATTTGATAGAGTTATGTGAAAATAAATAAACAAGTACATATTCCTTGATAAATTGAAATTTTTTATTACAATTCTATGAGGTTGAGTAACAGAAATATAAATATATTTTGTCGTTGAAATATTGAAAAATTATAAATATAAAATTATTGTAGCTGCAAAAATAATGTGCCCAAGGTTTTATAAATCCCACACTAATTGCCTACAAAATCAATGTGGGACTTAAGCCGTTGCCGTCCCCTTAAAGGCCGACGTCCTCGGCGGCTTTCACTCTAACCCAGTGATAGGGACCCATGGGATCACCACCCCAAAGGGTGGGAGTGCCCAAGGTTTTATAAATCCCACACTAATTGCCTACACAATCAATGTGGGACTCCTAACACCTTACTCCACAAATTTTAAGCTAAAGTGTTTCAAAGTATTTGAGCAGACCTACAAAACTAGCTCATTGTGCAAAATAATATGATTATTAATCTCTGAGCTCCGTAATTGTGTAAAACAATAAAATATGCTCTTCAGGTTAACTGGTGTTAATCTTATTCATAACTGCATTATAGGTAGACAGAAAACTTTAACCTTAGAGGGCTACTGCTTTTGGAATTTAATCAATCCATTTCCTAGTCACTGCAATTCTAAGATCCTCTGGAGTTTTAATTAGGTGCTAACTATTTCCCAATCTTCAATTTTGTGTTTAGGCTAAATTTACTTCATTCTTTGGGCCAGGAATTACAGCTGAAGTTGGTGAGTCTGAAATTTCATACGATTCTGCTTATATGCTAATACTTAAGAATTAAAAAGCCACAGAATCTGTATGACATGAATGAATGCATTCTGACATAATATTTGGATGCAGGGAAGAGCGAAAACGATTTATATGAGGTTCGACTTATCTCCAATACAGACCCCAATGCGTCTCCTTCATGAAGTTCATAACCATTTTATCCTATACTTCCATGTTGCTTTAGTTAATCATCATGACTTAGGACCTTTGAAATATGTTAAATTATTAAATTCAAAGATTTCGAGCTATTGTTTCAAGTGTAAATTCTGATACAGATTAAAAGAAAAAGAATAGAAATTGGAAAAGAAAGAGCCTAGCCTTTGAGGACCGCACTATTTACTTTATTTTAGATTTGAACAAAACTAAAACTTGCTTGGCCACTCGTTTTTTATAGTTTGAAACATGGGATTTCTCAGTTCAGGCTTTCTGTCGCCAGTTTCTTGGTATGTCATAGACAATTAAAAATGAAAAAAGTCTGTTATATGCACAATTTATGAGGGCGAGTGTTTCAGATGTTGGCTTTATCTTTTGAATCTACAATAACGTAGTTATGTTTGGATTTGGCAATTTGATAGTGACAGCATATTGGGTTTTAGATATGGGTTTGGTTTTTTTACGATCAACATTGATTTGAGGCGGAAATTAAGATATTTATCGTATGACAACATTAAATAGTCCACCCCTAGCCCCCATGTAGCTTCACTTTTGATCATGTAAGAATATTATTATATTACTCACGTCATTCTACCATGCTAAAAATTTAAATTAGAACAAGCATATCTATTCACCAATGTCTTTATTGCTATAAAATGTTTAGAGTGATACATTAATAAAGACATGGAAAAGGTTTTGAGGTAATTTTCCAAATAAACATAATAATCATTAACAAAGAGTGGTACCTGGTCCAATCTTGTTGACCCTACCCTCTCCTCCTCCTCCTCCTTTTCTTGTTCATCTCTTGTTTTTATGGCTTGAATGGTCTGATTCTTCAAGAAGTTATATAAAGCAGACAATTTCTTGGTGGAAGTTTTACGATAGATTTAGTGATTTTGATGTATGCAAAACAAAGACAAAATAAGTAAGTTAGTTCAAATTTCAATGGTATTGAAAGTAAATTTAGATAAAAAAACCATACGGAGATAAATGATAAAAGATCAAACCATATAAGAGATTTAGAACTTTTCCCTAATGGTAATATAGTATAAACATATTTTAAAGAAAAGAAAAAATCATCTTGAAAACAGATAACAAATACTTGAATGGTATGTTACTGTCTATTCCTGTACATTAGGGGTAACGGGTCGAGCCAGATTGGACTTTGGTTTTAGAAGGTTAAACCTGTGTTAAATATGTCAGACTGACCACCTAGTCTGTAACTTGTTATGAATATAATTATCGGTCTACGGTTAGACTTATTTTACAAAAAATAAAAGTCTAGTTTAACCTGTTAAAAAAATCAAGACAACAAAAATCTGCTCCAACAGAATATACGATCAACGTAATAATTCTATAAAGATTCACAAATTTAATGTATATCCAAACAACATAATATGACATAAAATCATTCAAAAAGTATGCTTAACCTATAAACTTAAAGTCATCAAAAAAAAAAGTAGTACAAATTTCTGCGTATCCAACTTAGCGAAGGGGATTGTTACACACTATAAAAGAATTCTAAGTGAAAAAATAAATCTTAATTGAATAGCGTGAAAGTGATAAAATTATAGAATCTAAAAATATTAGCAAATAATAATAATAATAATAATACATCCATTTTCTCAACTATTACATATGAAATCCAACAGCGCCATCAAAACAAGAATCGAAAAAGAGTTAACATTATGCAAAAATATCTCAATAATAGTAGAAGAGAGACCATCGGAGGTAAAGAAAATGTTCTAACAAGAGAGAAAGGTAAAATGCTAGGAGATAGCGAAAATCGAAAGGGAAAAGCATGGTGAAATGCTTGGAGATGACGCGATACAA
>JAVKPL010003956.1:0-21004 GCA_032173675.1 Gastrolobium villosum
ATGCAGGACTAAACATTGGTGGAGAGGCAAGCACTCAACATTCCCTCCCTTACAGTTCTAACGACATTAACAGGTAGCCGTTAGTCAATCCGGAAAATAGGCACATGTCACCCCACCACCATCACCCCCATTAACAATGCCTTCTGATGTGATTCCTACACATGACATGTATGATCCTGCGTGGCGTACAAATAGTTCTAAGGAAAAGGTGGACAAAGGTTTTGTTCCTGACAGTGACTCATCGGATATAGACGTTGATGGTGATTTCAAAAAGGGGTCGTCTAGTGCATTCTGTCAACCGATTCCTTCACCAGGCATTATCGGAACGCATGACCCACCACTAGTGGCAGGTTAGTTTATTTATGGTGGTTTTAGTTTACTTCAAAAGGCATTAGTAATGACATGCATTGTGATTATACAGGGGAGTATACTATACCCTTTTGGTTGCAAATAAGCCATTATACCAATATTAACTGGGCACACCCAGATCAGGAGTGTGATGAGATGCATGGGGCACAAATATTAAATTGCATATAGGTTAAGAGCTCTATAAGAATCAGGTGTTTGAGAGCAAGCAGGATGTACAGATGGCACTAAAACAATATTATATGGCGAATCACCACACAACCGTCGTAGAAAAAAGTGATACGAAAAGGACGATAATGGTTTGTCAAAATCACAATGACGATTGTCCATAGAGGATGATGACATATCTTTAAAAAGGCGGTATTGAATGGTTTATAGGCGTATGGAACAACATCCACACATGGGTTAGTCAATCATTTTCTCAAGATCACAAACAACTGGACTCAAATTTCATTTGTTCATTGATCATCAATAAGTCAACTAGCCTTTGTATTTATAATAATATTCATAATATTTACTAATACATTATTGTTTGATGAAACACAGAAATAATACGAGAAGAGCCATGTGTTAAATATTGATACCAACATTTTTTATGTATTTTACAATCTTTAGCGTATAATATTCATATCAACATGCAATAAACATCATTGCATTATAATCCCATGCATCACACTGAGTTAAAATACTAGTTTGTTATATGGATTTATTAATCTTATGTTACATAAAACAAAATCTATTTCCTACACTCACAAATAAAGATGGGTCACACTCTGCTTTTTCTCTCTCTTTCCTTAAAAGTAGACCCCACCTTATAAATAAATCAGTAGGAGATAACAATTATCTCCTACTACATGAGAAAACTAATACCCATTGTTATATAACATGGATAGTTTTATTATTGTGGTTTGGAGTGTAATAAACTTTTGTCACATCAAAATGTATATAAAAATAACGTACACCCCAAGTGAGATGAGAGTATGTGTGTGATTCTCCGCGGTACTATCTTTGGGGGTTTAAAGTTTTAATCCTGGATTCGTCCCGAATCAAACTAATTGTGAAGTGATGAACTAATTGGAATAATTTCAAAAAAAAAAAATCACACCCCCCCCCCCCCCCCCCCCCCCCCCCCCCCAAACAACACACTCACACACGCAAAAAGTGGATATATATAAGGAAAAAATATTTTTTCTGTCAAGTGAGATAAAGTTATATCTACAATTTTAAAACTACATTGTTTTAAGGGTTAAAGGAATTAATGAAATGTGTTTTAATAATTTTGTTTATTTCTTTATTATATGAATTATTTCAAAATACCCCTCATTAATTTTCCTAATTGTGAAAACGAAGTAAATTTAGATTGCAGAAAATAACTTTATTTCCTTCTTATAGAAAAATGATAAACTCTATATATAAATGCATTTTTCAATAAAGGTGGATGATTTTATTCGTTGTTCATGGACGTCAGCAGTATATAAATACATCTTTTAATTAACGTGGAAGACCTGATTCGACGGACATGCCAAGAACTAGTACACGTAAGTCAATTATATTCATTTTCCAGTTTCATACGAAATGAGACAGAATAAGTTTCCAGATTTATGTTTTTATTATGAGTTTTATAAGAGTTACGTTGTAGGAAAAATGATTGTGTAATGTTATAGAGATTTGTTTTGCGTGCCTTAATCCTTATTTTTATTTTTTTGTTTTAAGAAGTGTGGGTCCCACACAATGGTGTTTGTAGGAAACTTTGGTGTGTCATGTTAAAGTACAAAATGAAAACCCTTTTATTATATGTGAAGGAACCTTCTTTTCTTTTCATTTACCTTTGGTGACTATTCAATTAAGGTGGAAGATTTCAATCTGGCCGAAATTTTTTCATGCGCTATATTAATTACATGGACGCAAGATGAATGTTCCTTGTATTCTAATACAAGTCTACAAAGCTTGCTAAATTAGTTTCGTCCATCGAATGCAGATAATTTGACACAACTGACATAACTTTAAGAAAAAGTCTTTGATTTTAATATATCACGTGCAATTGAAGTGTTCCTGCCTTTGCCACATTATGGTGGTTCCTGCCTCTATCGTAGTATGTGTATTCATGGTGGTACATAGATGTCACTCATAAAAGGTGAAGTATATTGATATATAGGTGTCTATAGTGGCCTTGGTAGAGACCAAGCCACCAGTGAAGCTTTCATGTATGTGCTTCAAGGGAGAGTGTGTGTGAGTGGCAGAGGAGTGGGGAAGAAGAAGATCCCTCTCCATGTGTGAGAGGAGTATTTAGTCCTTTCTCGTATGGGGGCTTGAGCTGGTCAGCCCATGAGCTATCTCATCAAGCTGCTCCCTATCAGTGTACAGGCAGTGCAGGGATGATGAATGTTCCAATAGTGAGCCTCTATGCTTGCCTTAGATGCCCTCTAGAAGATTCTAGATATGGGCTTTAAGCTATTGGGCCATCTGATACGTCTAAATAAGCAGTATCCGGAACAATATGCATTGTGGTTTGCGATAAACTTGGGTAACTTGGGTTGTCACTGTGCTATGGATATCAATCGAAGCTGGCTTGTATTTTTTTCACTTTATACAATTAGAGTTCATAAATATTAATTTTAAGTAATTTATGTAATTAACTTTTATTAACAAAATTAAACTAATTTACAGTAAAATAAAGTTTATATAAACTTAAAAAAATACTTAATAATTTTATTAATTAATTATGACATTATCAAGCTTGTAAGCCAATCTAATCCGTCATGGGTTAGCCTACGCCAGGTTGGGTTAAATTGGGCCAAAAAATATTTTTTTCAATTTTTTTTTTTTTTTGGATCAGTCCACACATGTTATTGGGTTATTCAAGTCAGTCCCTTTTGACACATTTTGACACATTTTTTTCGTTGGGCAAATGATTAGTTTGACAACTGGTCATGCTACAATACTAAAGTAGGTTAAGACCTAAGAGAAACACTCCTTGTCTCGGAAATTTGTCAAAAATCAAATATGATGTGCCTCCGAGTCAAATATTTCATGCATCCAAAGGTAAGTTAGCTCTGGGCATTTTCATCATTTTCAAGTCATAGTATTGGTATGATGTTAAAATCCTTTTATGCATTGATCCAGTTTCAAATATCACACTATAGGTATGTAGTTCAAAGTCATAATACCATGATAATCATAGATAATTAGAGTTATATATATATTAAACTCGAATTTATGAGCATGTTGAAAAGTGATAAAATTCTCATTTTTGAAGTATGTAACCCTTCTAAAAATGAAAGGAACTTATATTTTGGAACTTATATTGCACATGTAAGTGAGCTTGGGGTGAAGAGATCCTTGAGGATCCCTTGTCCTACTGAGATTTCTTTTAGAGATCTCACCTTGTGTTGGGGCATATTTTCAGGTACAGGTGCCTCGGGGGTTGATACCTCTAGCGGCAGGAGGCCGGAGTTGAGTTGATTATGCATGCTGATTGCTGATATGTCTGGATGTTGATCATGCTTTACTTTCAATATATTGTTATTTGATTTAAGACATTGTTTGGCTTTGTTGCCTTATTTGGTGAGCACTGGGGTTGTCAATGCCACATTGATATCTGTTACATTTATTTAGTCTTGAGTTGTATAATGTATCAGGATGTTGTCTGGTCTACATGTTGTAGTTTTGTGACTAGATACACAGTCATTTATACTATGAGGTTGTTCAGTTAGTTATTTTTTGCAATTTATATACATGCGATATTTTGAGAAGGAATAAGTGCACTTGGTTAATAATGAATAGTTCATAATTTGAAAGAAAAAGTTAGCTTCCGCATTTAATTAGTTGCGCTATTACCATATGTATGTTAATACACCGGGTGCACATGAGGCGTGATGGGACGTAAATTCGTTCCCATCTAAGCCAATTTTGATGGCAAAATACCACACATTCCCTCATCTGATGAGCAACTTCATCATGAAAATCAATTGTTTTACACATTTGTGATAAAAACACAGTGGGGGAACGGATGGTCACATATTCCTTTAAAATATATTAAAAGGGGAACGGACTGAGACGCATTTAATGCACATGCTCCACTTATTTAATGCCTCTGTACACTTTGCAGGTGACGTAGGATTAAAGTCTTCTAAAAGTAGAGGCGGTGCACCAACTGAGCAGCTGGAAACGTGAAGAACAGAGAATCAAGAGTTCTTATTGGCTGAAAAAGAAAGCAAAGCATGGGAAGGTCTGCAAACAACGGCTAATCATCACCAAACCCTGTTCCATCCGGCAATCTGCGCAATCTTCACACTCTACTGCCATCGTCTCGTCCCCTCATACAAGCAACTAGCTCCAAAGGATTTACAACCTTACCACTCCTCTTCCAGCTATAAATAGGACCACCCTCACACAAAAATATCATCGAATCCTGGAGGGTTTGAAGTCCGAAAGGAAGAGATCACCTTGTAGTAGTAGTTAGTAACTTAGTTTTGTTTTAAAATTTGTAACTGTAGTTAAGTGACAATCCATCTTCTTTCCTCTGTATCAACCCTTAAGACTCCTCACGAGCATCAACCCATCTTTCTCCATTTTCTATTTCTTTCTATAAACTGTCTTTTAAATTAATATAAGTGTTTTTCTCTACGTTCCATTCGTTATCTCTTAACTGAATCTCGGGTCTATGGGATTTCAGTTTGGAATAATTATGTTTAAATTATCAGCCATGAGCTGAGCTATCTGTGGAACGGGTAAACTATTAAACTCTTAAAGAAATATTTTCGAAACTCTTGACTGAAGCTTTTTGTATTTCTTTGGCTAAGTAAGCTATATTCATTGTGCACCAAAGGAAATTGGGCACATACTGAGAAAGGAACTTCCATAGGAAGGGATTTCAGACAGCTTAGTCATTGGGAGAAGGTAGTGTTATAGCAAAAACACTACTGGTCACCTTAGGAATAAGGGGCCAACTCGTCCATTTTAAGGTTCTGTACTAAGTACCTGTTGGAGTCAAGGGAGCTGTGGGAATATGGAAACTTGTGAGCCATCTAGTCCATGAGCTGAGAAATCAGAGTTGGCAGGCAAAGATACTAGGACAAAGCCAAAAAGTGCTAAGTCTTGACCAGAGAAAACAGCCTCTTTAAGAGTGGAGCAGTGAATCCGTTCCTTCTGTTAAACTGTTTTAAACCACCACCCTATTGTCTCTTGATTATAGTTATTTCTGTTTTTAGTAGTTTTTACTTTATTAAATATCGTAACAATCAAACTCCAATGATTATTATCTCACCTTCTTCTAAACAGGAAGGATCACATACATAACGCAGCGAACAATTGTTTGTCACCATATTGAGCCTACTGTTACTGAGGAACGTTGTCAAGACAGTAGAGAACGTTTGACCAGACAGTTCATTTACTAAACTTTCTTCTCATTTTCATTCTTTATAAAACAGTGTAAGACAATAATTAGGATTCTATCCTCGTGGGAACGATAATTTGGGCACTAAACTCCCTTTATTACTTGATGCGTGCACTTGCGCACTTGGGTTGGAACTAAGGGACGAATCTGTGTTCTGCAAGAACAGAGGAACGTCCCCTATCAAAACTTCTATTTTTCCACTATCAGAAAACTACCCAACAAGGCGTTACAGTGGCAGTGGTAGGTGAAAGTGGTGGTGGTGATGGTGGCAGTGGTGGCGATTGCTTGGTGATGGTAGTGGCAGGGTGGTGTAATTGTGGTGATGGTGGTGGTGGTGACGGTAGTGGCCGTGACGATGGTGGTGGTGGTGGTTGGTGGCGGTGGAGGCGGTGACGGTAGTGACTGCGGCAATAGTGGTGATGGTTGGTGACAGTAGTGGTGATGGTAGCGGTGGCATCGTGGTGGTGGTAGTGGTGGCGGTGGTGGTGATGGCAGTTGCCAGGATGAAGGTGATGGTGGTGATGATGAAGGTAGAGGTGGAGAGTGATTGAGAGAGATAAATGTTTCTCATTTTGTGCTCGGGAACAAAAAAAACAAAATTTTTTCTGATTCTTTTTTTCTGTTTCCCAGCATAAAAGTTAAACCGGTTCATCCCGGAAATAAAAAAATAAACCGATTTTACCAAACGAGTTTTCTACCCATTTCTACTCCAGGGAACGGAAATTAAAAAAAAATTGATTTTGTGAAGGTTGTCATACACACCCTTAGTCTTGCAGATAAAATATAAAAAATATCTTGAGAAAAAAAGTTTAATTATTGTTGTCCTTTGTTCTACTTCCATTTAGTACTAAGGCATATGTTCCATTTCGAGTGGTTTTAGAATTTGTAAAGATCTGAGTTTAAGAATTTTAGATGTTGGCATCTACTTCCAACACTCACATGCAGCCAACTTAGATGGTAAGTAACATTTTTAGTCAATTTTAAACATTTAAGCAATAAAATAATGTCAAAAGAAAACAATAAATCAACTCAATATTAAATATAATTTGAAATACTACATATTTTTTGAATTAACTTATTTTAATAAAATGATTATTTTGCAATAATATCATGAATGAATTTTTCAAAAAGAAAATTATTTCTCTAACATTAAACATTCATTAAATTAAGTGTGAATTATTATTTGTTATTTGTTAAACTTTCATTATGATTTAGGGAACTTATGTAGTTGTTTTCTTTATTTATTTCTTGGAAATCATGCATTGTTTAGCGTATAGTCTTGGATGTGGAGAACATAAGAACTGTTTTATAATTTTCGGTGTTTGTTATATGGGTAGAAGATTTCTTCGGTCATCAGAGATAAAGTTATCTCCATTGAGCTCAAAACAACGTCGAATCAAGGTGTTTTTGTAATTATAATATATTGCAGGATTATATTAATCTTTATCATTATAATTTTTTAATCTTACAACCCAAAACGATGTCATTTTGAGTTCATTGGAGATAACTTTATCTCCGGTGACCGGAGAAATACTTTTCCCTTGTTATATAACATGGATAGTTTTATTATTGTGGTTCGTTGTGTAATAAACTTTTGTGTCATATCAAAAGGTATATATATAAAGGGTTTTATTTCTCTCATGTTATTAGAGATAAGTATCTCCTATCATAGACACATGATATGGTGGGACCCACCATCCATTAAAAAAAGAAAAAAATAATGGTGGCACAACTTTTTATGTGAATAGCATAAGATAGTTATCTCATATAAAATGTGATAATGATTTTCCATATATAAATAGCACCAAAAAAAAAATGGATGTATATAAGGATTTATCATCTATCATTTAACATGACCATGACAAATTTCCTACACACACAATATTTTGTGGGGAACGCAGCAAAAAAACTCCAGCACACAAAACGAATCTTTATAACATAATACAACCATTTTTCCTACAGGATAACTCTTACAAAAATCTATATATTAATGCGTTTTTCAACGAAGGTGGATGGTTTTATTCGTTGTTCGTAGACGTCAACAATGTATGAATACATCTTTTAATTGCGGTGGAAGACTTGATTCGACGGACATGTCAACAATTATACACCACGTCAATTATCTATTCATTTTTCAGTTATCTACGAAATAAGACAGGATAAGTTAATTTCCAGTTTTATCCTTTTATATCCTATTGCGAGTGCAAGGAACCTTCTTTTCTTTTCATTTACCTTTGGTCAATATTCAATTAAGGTGGAAGATTCTATATTGTAGAAATTAATCACATGGACGCAAGTTGAAAGTTCCTTGTATTTTAAGTCTACAAAGCTTGCTAAACTAGTTTTGTCCATCGAATGCAGATAATTTGACACAACTGATATAACTTTAAGAAAAAGTCTTTGATTTTGATATATCACGTGCAATTGAAGATGTTCCTGCCTTTGCCACAGTATGGTGGTTCCTGCCTCTATGGTAGTATGTAATGTGGTTTGCGATAAACTTGGGTTAATTGTCACTATGCTATGGATATCAATCGAAGCTGGCTTGTAGTTTTTTTCACTTTATACAATTAGAGTTCATAAATATTAAATTTAAGTAATTTATGTAATTAACTTTTATTAAACTAATTTAAAGTAAAATAACATTTATATAAACTTAATTATTGTTGGATCAGTCCACACATGTTATTGGGTTATTCAAGTCAGTCCCTTTTGACACATTTTTTCGTTGGGCAAGTGAGTAGGTTAAGACCTATGAGAAACACTCCTTGTCTAGGAAATGTGTCAAAAATCAAATATGATGTGCCTCCGAGTCAAATATTTCATGCATCCAAAGGTAAGTTAACTGTCGGCATTTTCATCATTTTCAAGTCATAGTATTGGTATGACATGATGTTAAAATCCTTTCAAGCATTGATACAGTTTCAAATATCACACTATAGGTATATAGTTCAAAGTCATAATACCATAATAATCATAGATAATTAGAGTTATCTTAAACTCGAATTTATGAGCATGTTGAAAAGTGATAAAATTCTCATTATTGAAATATGTAACCCTTCTAAAAATTGAAAGGAAAACAAGTCCCGGTTTCAAAAAAATTATGCGAAACAAAACAAGAAAATCATGCAGCCATGATATTTATGTTTCAAGAGAAAACTCATTCTCACTTATGTTTCTTAGACAGCTTATTTCAGAACTCCTCATCATTTTCTCCTCCTCTATTTCCTTCAGACAATTTTCTTATTCTCGGAACATAAAGGTCAATTATACATAATCTTATCATATATATATATATATATATATATATATATATATATATATATATATATATATATATATGAGGTAGGATTCTTTGACATCAGTGTCAAATTTGAAATTTGACACCTCATCTGAGAGCTGTTAGATCAAAAAAGATCATCAACTCTGATTTGTAGGCATGCAACACCATTGATCTTTTTTGATCTAACGGCTCTCAGATTAGGTGTCAAACTTCAAATTTGACACTGGTGTCAAAGGATCCTACCCCTATATATATATATATATATATATATATATATATATATATATATATATATATATCCTTTGACACCAATGTCAGATTTTGAAATTTGACATCAAATCTTAACCGTTAATTTCCGTCAATCAACAGTTAGAATTTGATATCAAATTTTAAAATTTAACATCAGTGTCAAAGAGTCCTATCCCATATATATATATATATATATATATATAAAAGGTAGGATCCTTTGACACCGATGTCAAATTTGAAGTTTGACACCTCATCTAAGAGCCATTAGATTCAAAAAAATCAACGACTCTGATTTGTAAGCATGTGATATCATTGATCTTTTTTGATCTAACGGCTCTTAGATCAGATGTCAAATTTGAAATTTAACACCGGTGTCAAAGGATCCTACCTCTATATATATATATATAAACTATTTAACTCAAATTTTTGAACTTCTAGAATTTTATGCATTTCCCTTGAATTTATGCATTTAAATGTAAGGGGTTATAACTTATCCTGTTGCAGGAGAAATTTCCTATTTCCTATCGAGAGGGAAAACGGTAGGGCCTATATTTAAAATAGAATAAATGGAGGCACAAGATTTGATGTAAGACAGAAGGAGAATACACTTCTCCAGCAATATGAGAAGTGTATTTTCATTATATGTAATGGGTGTGTTCAGATATTCAAGTGTGATGAGTTTCACATTGATTGGTAATAGGTTAAGAAAAGTGGATATAAGTGGATGGACCATGAATACAATGCCTAAAGGTTTTAGGTTGAGACATGGTGTCAAATCCACTTGGTATGACTGGTCTAGCTTAGCCCATTAGTGGTGATCCCCCGCCTCACAGTGTTATCAGAGCCGGGTTAGGCTCGGTCTAACCTGGTGATTGACTAGAGGCGGGTTGAGTACTTTGATAGTTGGATTATTCAAGTGTGATGAGTCCCACATTAGTTGGTAATGAGCTAAGTGGAAAGTATATAAGTGAATGGATCCATTAACTCAATACTTAAGGTTTTGGGTTATGATATGATGTCGGACACATTTAGTGCATTTGGTCTAGCTTATCCCATTGGTGGTGGTCTCCGGTCACGAGCTTCTCCTGGATCCGCTTGACCATGGTATCAGAGATAGGTTGGGCTTGAGCTAGCCTGGTGATTGGCTAGGAGGCGAGTTGAGTTCTTTAGCCCTAGGATAATCGATTGAAGGGGAGTGTATCAATGTTGGGTTTCACAGTTGAAGGGGGAGATTGTTGGGTTATTCAAGTGTGACGAGTCTCACATTGGTTGGTAATAGGCTAAGTGAAGTAGACATAAGTGGAAGGACCCATAACCCCAATGCCTTAAGGTTTTAGGTTAAGACGTGGTGTCGGATTCACTTAGTGTAGTTGGTCAAGTCTTAGCTCATTGGTGGTGATCCGCTGCCATAGGCTTCCTCGAGACTTGTCTAACATTGGTGTTAGAGTTCGGTTGGGTTTGAGCTAGCCTGGTGATTGACTAGAGACGAGTTGAGTACTTTGACCCCAGGGTACTTGGTTGATTGTCAAGCGGGTCAAGGGAGAGCCCGTGGCGGGTGTAACAGCCCGTTGTACACCGGTATTGTTAACATTGATTATGATATTAAGCGCAGTTACAATCACAGTGATTAGATTAATTAAATTATGGGCAAATTTTTCTTTTAACATATTCCTTTTCGTGCATCAATACATTTTCCGTAATCAATTAAAACCACACTATAATTGTAAAAGCAATTTGCGGAAGCATACATTTTTGCTAACATCATTCATCTTTCTTTTTATTCAATTCATTTAAACTCACCATCTTACTCTCACCTTTTACCAAGTTGTAGTCCTTTACGTTATCTACGCGTGGTTCCAAACCACGTATCATTTGGAGTTCTACCCATCAAGTTAAACCCCTTTCTTTTAGTCTAGAAAAAACTGAATTTTCGAAATTTACACTGTGGTAATCGATTACCAGTGGGTGGTAATCGATTACCACCTGTCAAAAATGAGGCAGTAGCCAAAATTCTTCATCCTCTGTTCTGGTAATCGATTACCAACTTTGGGTAATCGATTACCTCACATGGTAATCGATTACCAAAGGCCAGTAATCGTTTACCAGTGAAGACAGTAGCCAATTTTTCGTCCCCTGTTGCATGGTAATCGATTACCATGCCTTGGGTAATCGATTACTATGCAGCAAAATGACAGATTACAGCATTTTAAGCCCCAAAAAGGGTGTGTGATCCATCCCTAACCCCTTGGTACTCCACATAACACATAATCATGTCCTAATGTAGGCTCTAGGCCCTTCCATCATGCATTTTCCTTAGATTAAACATCATTTACAAAGTCCTCAAATAATGGCCATTTACATACGAATATGGACCATTTTACAACAAGAATACCAAGACTTCAAGGCTATGAATGTGGCAATGGACAAGTCCCATGCTCACTCAAAATATACAGTTATCCATGCCATGAATAATGAAACATAAACAAGACTTAGCATATAATCATGAACACTAACAAAAGCATGGAAACAACATCATGCAATATGTTCATGACCTAAGTCTCAAAATACTAATGGTGTGCTATGTGCACTCCATAACTCCTCCAAAATGTCATGCAATCCCAATGCACCGCATGCCAATCCAATGTCCACTACACGGGCTTCTTGCTCGAAGCTCCTCCCGGCTCATAGTGACCTGAAATGTGGTCCCCCAAACACGGGGTGAGATATACGGATATATCTCAGTAAACCAATGGAGCTAGAGGCTCTCTCCACTCCATGGCTCACTAAAATGTATAAATATGACATAATGTAATATGCAAGCAATACAATATCACCATCCAACTGGAGACAACCCGAGAACATCCATACATGGATTCATGTTCAAGGACTCCATCATATAACTCCCGAGACAATCCTAGAGCTTCTCCCATGGTTGAGAAAACTCCATGGCAACCCAACCGGAACTCCTCAAGAGACCTATCCGGCGGATGTCCCACGTTTGGCTCATCCTGGAGTCGCTCCCAGAGTCGACCCCATGGCAGTCCAACTGGCACTCCGTCACGAAATGATCCAGCGGATGTCCAAACCCAACACACGTCAACTGGCCAGTGACCAAACAATTTTCACAAAATACAAGCAATATGCATACAAGCACACAATCACACCATGTCATAACCACATCATCCAACCACTACCTTCCACTAGGTGTGGTGGAGCACACTAGGGATTAAACCCAAGTTCCAAGAGTTTACCTCAATACTTAGCAATCTGTTCCGAACGTATGCTCCAATTCAACTTTTCACAATTCCGTCCGTGTGAGGCACCCTACAACAATCATCCAATCCAAATTACACCAAACTCATTTTTCCATGAAAATTCCTCAATTTTGCCTAAGTTAAAAACCTATATTTTTCACCGAAAATTAACATAGCATTTCTAGCTTACAAACATGATTCTAAGGCCTTTTCATCTAATAGCATTTTTCCATTTGGGCTCTCTATCATCACACATCTAAAATCAAAGCTTAGAACATAAATTCCTAGATCTATGAAATCAACCATAAAAATACCACAAATATACTCACAATGTGTTGTATGATCACCACCAAGGCTTCACTAAACCATTAGAAGATCAAAACTCCAAGAAAACACCAAAAACTCAAGTGGGTCGAATCTGACTTTGCCAAAAACGCAGCCAAGGAGGTGGATTCAAGGCTTCCAAGTGTTACCAATGGCTTTGGAAGGTTGTTTACAATAGATTTCGACACCAAAATCAAGCGATTCGATGAAGAAATGAAGAAATGGTGAAATGGAGAAGAGAAGGTGTGTTTTGGTTCACTTGCAGGGGCTGTGCGCGAGAATGGAGAAGAAAAGAGAGGAAAGAAGGAAGAAAAGGAGGTGGGGGCCAAGTGACTTCGGTCACACGGGTCCCACACGCGATCTAACTTTAACCCCGATAAAAATTCCGATCATAAATTCTTAATCTACATATTTTTCCAGTCCATGACATATTTTTATTTCTCCCAAAATCTTGATAAAAATTTCACACCTATCGGTACACTCACACCACAGTATTTAACACTTAAAAATCACTATTCATCAATTTTTCCCAAATTTGCCTATTCATTCAATTTTTCGCCCTGATTCCATTTCCAGTGTTATTTTTGTCATATGAAATCTCTAACTCAATATTTAAGCCTCAAAACACACGGTTGGCAAATTACCATTTTGCCCTTTTTGCCCATTTGGCCATAATCCTTGGATTTTCACTAATCCACCAACTTTCATTTCACAATATAATATTAAAATACACATTTAAATATTTGAGGTGTTATATTCACCCCACCTTTTGAAATTTTGTCCGCAAAATTAAATCATACCTGCTCGCTAACTCAGGATACAGCCGGAGAATCTCGTCCTCCCGCTCCCAAGTAGCCTCCTCAGGTGTGCGGCCTTCCCACTGAATCTTCAGCATGGGAATCACTTTACTTCTCAATCGCTTTTCACTGCGATCCAAAACTGCAATAGGACCAATGGGAATCTTCAAGTTCTCCCTGATTTCAATATTATCCGGCATCACCACATGTGATTCATCCGGAACATAACGTCGCAACTGCGACACATGAAAAACATCATGTAAATTAGACAACTGAGGGGGTAAGGCAAGCTGATAGGCCACCAATCCTACTCTTTTCATAATTTGATATGGCCCAATAAATCGTGGACTCAGCTTCCTCACACCCAACGCTCGGCCAACACCTGTAACCGGAGATAACCGTACAAAAACGTGGTCACCTTCTTCAAATTCCAGCGGTCTATGCTTATTGTCATAATAACTTTTCTGCCGATTCTGTGCCTGTTTCAATTTTTCTCTGATCATTTCAATTTGCACTGTTGTTTCCTGCACAAAATCCGAACCAAATCTTTCTTTATCGCCTACCTCAGTCCAACAAGTGGGCGTACGACACCTCCTGCCATACAAAACCTCATACGGTGCCATACCCAGACTGGAATGAAAACTGTTGTTATAAGAAAATTCCACCAGTGGTAAGTACCTATCCCAGGCATTACCCTGTTCCAGTGTGCAAGCTCTCAGCATATCCTCAAGTGTCTGTATGGTCCTCTCAGTCTGACCATCAGTCTGCGGGTGATAAGCAGTGCTCAGTCGAAGCTGAGTGCCAAAAGCCTGCTGCAAAGCTCCCCAAAAGCGCGAAGTAAACTTCGGGTCCCGATCACTAACAATGCTAATCGGTATTCCATGGAGTCTAACAATCTCCTTTACATACAACGTAGCCAACTTCTCTGTGGTATAATCCACTCGTACTGGTAGAAAGTGTGCAGACTTCGTGAGTCGGTCCACAATAACCCAAATCGAATCATAACCAGCTTGAGTTCGCGGCAATCCCACAACAAAATCCATTGAAATACTCTCTCATTTCCATTCAGGTATATCCAGCGGCTGAAGTAGTCCAGCAGGTTTCTGATGCTCTATTTTCACTTTTTGACAAACCAAGCACTTAGATACGTACTCGGCAACATCCCTTTCATCCCAGGCCACCAGAACTTAACTTTCAAATCTTGGTACATTTTTGTGGCACCTGGGTGGATAGCATATTGACCCTTATGGGCCTCAGTCATAACTTCCTCTGCAAGTTCCTTGGGCACAACAATCCTGCCCTGATATAATAATAGTCCCTGTTCATTAACAGATATGCCACTCTGGCCTTTCAAATACTTTATACTCTCATTGCGAATCTGAGTCTCTTTAATCTTCTCGTGCAGCTCGTTCTCAATCCGAGTCAACTCCATATCACACATTCTTCCTGCAAAGAAATCCGTTATTTTCATATCACGGAATTGCTCAATCACTTCATTGTCCCACATCATCATATGAGATAAGTTAACAGACTTCCTACTCAATGCATCTGCCACAACATTAGCCTTTCTCGGGTGGTACTTCAGTTCAAAATCATAATCTTTCAAGAATTCAACCCATCTACGCTGCCTCATATTCAGCTCCTTCTGATCAAACAAATATTTCAAGCTTTTATGGTCGCTGAACACAGCAAATTTCATCCCATACAGAAAGTGCCTCCAAATTTTCAAGGCAAACACAATAGCAGCTAGTTCTAAGTCGTGCGTCAGATAATTTTCTTCATGCGGCCTCAACTGCCTAGACGCATAAGCAATCACCTTTCCTTCCTGCATCATCACGCTCCCTAAACCTTTCTTAGAAGCATCACAATATAACACAAACTCACCCTCCGGATCAGGTAAAGTTAACACCGGAGCAGTGGTCAATTTCTCTTTAAGTAGCAGAAAACAGTCCTCACATTCTTGGGTCCACACAAAAGGAGTATCCTTTCGTGTCAATCGAGTCAACGGTAGAACCATTGCAGAAAATCCCTGTATAAACCGGCGATAATAGCCAGCAAGCCCCAGAAAACTTCTAATTTCAGTCACAGTCTTAGGTCGTTCCCAGTCACTTACCGCTTCAATCTTGCTTGGATCCACTGCAACACCACTTGCAGAAATAACATGACCCAAAAATTGCACCTCAGACAACCAGAATTCACACTTAGACGGTTTAGCATATAGTTTCTTATCTTTCAACACCTGCAACACAGTCCTCAAATGGTCGACATGCTCCTCCTTACTCTTAGAGTAGATCAAAATGTCATCAATAAAAACAATTACAAACTGGTCCAAAAACGGTTTGAAAATGCGGTTCATATAGTCCATGAACACCGCCGGGGCATTAGTAAGCCCAAAAGGAATCACTTGATACTCAAAATGTCCATATCTGGATCGGAAAGCTGTTTTTGGTACATCCTCCGGTTTAATCCGAATCTGGTGATATCCGGACCGGAGATCAATCTTTGAGAATACACAGGCATCCCTCAACTGATCCAATAAATCATCAATACGCGGTAATGGGTACCGGTTCTTAATAGTCACTTTATTCAGCTGTCGGTAGTCAGTGCACAATCTCATGCTACCATCCTTTTTCTTTACAAATATCACCGGTGCTCCCCACGGAGACACACTCGGCCTAATAAAATTCTTCGCAGACAGTTCTTCAATATGTTTCTTCAATTCAGCCAACTCAAGTGGCGACATCCGATATGGAGCCAAGGAGATCGGCCCCACACCAGGCAATAAATCAATCGAGAATTCAATCTCTCTCTCAGGTGGGAATTCCGGTATCTCATCCGGAAATACATCCTCAAACTCATTAACAACTGGAATCGAAGAAATCTCCTCCTTTTTGTCACCTACCAATCCGCCCAACAAGACATACCCCAAATCTCCAGCCTTCAAGGCTTTCACAGTTTGACTGACAGACAAATATAAAGACGGACAAACAGACGGCCTCTCGTGAGATAACAACAACCTCTTTCCGCAGCAATCAATCATTGCGCAGTTCCGAGACAACCAATCCATCCCCAAAATCAAGTTGACAGAGGCCAGGGGTAAGATAATTAAATCAATGGTATAACCCCTGCCTAAATAAGTAAACTTCACATCTTCACAAATCCAAGACGACTCACTAACTTCTCCTGTAGCGGTAGTAATACGCATCGGAGGAACCATCCGTGTTACCTTTAAGTCCAGCGCCTTAGCCACATAGTCCGCCACAAATGAATGTGTTGCTCCCGAATCAAATAATACAGACAAATCAACATTAGATAGGAAAATTATACCTTTAACCAAATTCGGAGCCTTTTGAGTATGTTGCGCATTTGTAGTATAAACTCGTCCCATAGTAGGAACAGCAGTAATGGGAGTAGCAGTAGTAGTAGCCGCCGGCAAGGCCTGCAGATTCGCAGCCTGCCCCGAAGAAGATGGACAATCCCTAGCAAAGTGGCCACTCCGACCACACTTAAAACATGTCAACGGACCAGCACCACATACACCCTTGTGGTATTTCCCACACATTGATGTGCCTCTGGTAAGTGTGATTTTTCTGTGATAAAATTGACAAGAATTGAGTCATAAGAGAGCAAATTAAATACATATTGGCTAATTATATTGATTCTTTGAATGTCACTAATATTCACCTTTTAATTGTATTTTTACAGGGAAAATAAATGAAGAATTACAAAAAACCTGTTAATGCAATTTTCCACGGTTATAGCACACTATGAGTTCTAAGCATGGCGCGGGTCAGCACCAAAACTGGCACAAAACCGCACCAGATTACGAACTTTGTAGCGAGGACATCAAAGTGGCGCGAGGTAGCAACAAAGTGGCGCTCCTCAGCGCAGCAAGACAGAACCTTGGCGCAACTTAGCGCCCACTCATGAAGAAACTGACGCTCCTCAGCGCAATATCACAGAAGGTTGGCGCAACCTAGCGCCCATTTACAAAAGAAAGTGGCGCTTGTCAGCGCAATAACACAGAAGGTTGGCGCAAGGGAGCGCCAATTTACAAAGGAAATGGCGCAAGCTAGCGCCGCAAGTCAGTACACTGGCGCTAGCTAGCGCCTAAAATTAAAGGAAGTTGGCGCTAGTTAGCGCCAATGAATAGTGAAAGTGGCGCTAACTAGCGCCATTTGTGTGGAGAAGTGGCGCCACCCAGCGCCAAGATTTGGAGTGGCGCAAACGTGCGCCAATTCGGTGCCAAACGGCGCCGGTTTGCGGGACGGATCTCCGTGTTTTCTGAGGGGCACTTTTGGAAAGGAAATAAAACATTATAAAAGCACCTCTTATGCAACTAGGTCAGCAGACTTGACAGATCTGAAAAAAAGGAAAAAACACAGATACAGGGTTCAAGGACAGATCTGGAGATTGGAGGAGAAGAGCACTGGAGTTGTTCTTCGTTCTTCATCTACATCTAGTTTTTCTTTCTATTTTATTTATTTTATGTTGAATTTTAGATCAGCGATCATGATGTTGATCGGCTAGATCATTTTTATTGTAGTCAGGGTCACGATCCATATGTGAACCTTTGATATGAAGGATTGATTTGTGATTTTTGGTTTATATAATTATCTTTATTTTTACTCTGTGCGAATTTTATATTCCCTTTGTTAGAGTTGATCAATCTGATAGTTGGGGATATTCTGAGGATCAAAATCCTAGATAGGAATATTGGGGTTTTGATCTCGAAAGGGGGTAAGATAACAATCTGTATGCGTGCTAGGAATAGACGTGTATACGATTGCAGATGCTTAAATTATCGCGCCCATTGCTTGATCCATGAGAAACATTGCAAGGAATTGGGGTTTCTCATGGGATTAAAGGGTTAACCCTGCAAGGAATTGAGGGTTAGCTATTAAATCTTTTAGATGATAATTTATCTGAGTAATTATATAAATAATTATTGTAAATCAATCCGGAGTAAAAAGCGGGGATCATTTGGTGAATGAACCCTGGCTACAATGCTTTTCTCATATCCTTTTTACAAATCATTTCTCATTTTTATTGTTTTATTTAACAAACCAAAAATACAAAAATAAGTCTTTTGTTTTCAGAATTCAATTTTACCCAATTTGACACTATTTGTCAAAATCCTATTTGAAAACTTCCATTCTTTAAGAAAAAGTTTAATTGATATTAGATCCCAATCCCTGTGGAGACGAACTTTTCTTATCACTTTATTACTTGTGCGATCGGTATACTTGCCGGAGAGCATCAAGTTTTTGGCGCCGTTGCCGGGGATTGGCGTTTCTGATATCATATAATCTTGATCTTTAAGATTGGATTTGTGAATATTTGTGAATATTTTATTCAATTATTTGTTTTTATTTTTATTTGAACAGTGCTACTGATCTCTTTTGAAGTTGTATGCGAGGTACTCTCCCAGAATTTCCACTTAATTTGGAGATCACTAGAGCAGAAAAGAGGAACAGAAAACTTGCTCGGAAAAAGCTTGCATTCAACGAGTTGGGAATTCTGTTCGAAGAAGCAAAAACAATGGCTGGGCACAATGATGAAGTGGACAATCCACTCATGGATACAATCCTCACACCAGCATTCAACAGACCTAATTCAAGCATTATTCATCCAGAAGCGGGCAACAATTGGGAGCTCAAATCTGCCAATATTCAATTGGTAGAGCGAGCTCAGTTTGGCGGAGAGGCGGATGAGGACCCTCACAGGTTCATTGACAGATTTCTGATGATCTGTGACTCAACCAAGCACCCCCAGGTGTCCAATGATGCAGTCAGGCTGAGACTGTTTCCCTTTGCTTTAAAGGGGAAAGCTTTGAATTGGTTGGAAAGGCAACCAGCAAGAAGTATTCCATCATGGGAGAGTCTTTCAAATAAATTCTTTGCTGAGTTCTTTTCAATGGAGAGGTTTAACCAGATGGTGAATGATATCACCAATTTCACTCAGGCTGAGGGTGAAACTATATGTGCAGCATGGAACCGCTTCAAGGATCTGATGAGGAGATGTCCTCATTACCCTATGACTAATGGTGATCAAGTCAGAATTTTTTTCAATGGGTGTAAACCTGAAGTGCGGATGGTATTGAATGGTGCAGCAGGTGGCAGCATCAAATCCTTGAGAGCAAATGAGACTCTTGAGTTAATTGAAAGAATGGCTGCCAACGAAAATGAAGGTTTGACAGCCAAGCCTAAGAAGGGAATTCTGCACCTAGATAATAATGATGCAGTTCTGGCTGAGAATAAATTGTTATCACAACAATTAGCAAATCTAACCTCAAGGGTAGATAAGATGCAGTTTTCTAATGTACAAGCTCAAGCTGCTGCAGTTGTTTGTGAATATTGCAAGGACGATCATGAGTCTAATGAATGTCCAACATTATTATCTGATGATCCTCCTCAACAGGTGCACGTAAATGGTGTGTGGTATGACCAGCGACCCCAACCACATAATATTTCAAGAAATCAGAATTTTCATCCAGGAAACAATAATTTCCAGCGGAAGGTGCAAGGTACTGGTCTTGATTTCAAATCCAATAATTATTTGCAACCACCACCAGTTCAACCAAAGGAACCTTCTGATTTAGAAAGCTAGTGGGACAAATGGCCCAACATTCAAATGCTTTTATGGAGGAGACTCGAGCAAACACTAGGAATACACAAGCTTCTATCAAAAATTTGGAGAACCAAATTGGCCAGATAGCGAAACAGGTGGCTGAAAGAACTCCAGGTACATTTCCTAGTAATACAGTCACTAATCCGAAGGATGATTGTTTGGCAATAACTACTAGAAGTGGTAAGGTGTTGACTCCTCCAACAAAGCCTTAGGAGGTCACTCAACCAAAGCCAATCACAAATGTGGAGGCCGATGAAAATGCCAAAGAGCCAGAAGAAGTGGTGATTCCTTCTGAAACTGAAGGACATGTTAAAAAAAATGAAGAAGAAGAGCCACAAATTATTGCTGTTGACAACAAGAAATTTGAACTGAATCCTGAATATGTTAGGGCTATGGCACCTTATCCAGAACGATTCAAGAAAGATGTTCAAAAGCAGCAATATTCAAGATTTCTTGATATTTTCAAGAAATTACATGTGAACATACCATTTGTTGAAGCTTTGTCTAACATGCCCAACTATGCTAAGTTCATGAAAGATTTGTTGTCAAGAAAACATAAGCTGCAAGAGTGCCAGACAGTGACACTCACTGAAGAGTGTAGTGCTATCATACAAAAGAAGTTTCCACCCAAACTAAGTGATCCAGGAAGCTTCAATATTCAAATTGCTATTGGTAACACTGATGTTGGCAGAGCATTATGTGATCT
>JAVKPL010003957.1:0-20707 GCA_032173675.1 Gastrolobium villosum
ACAAAATAAATTTTTTTGCATTTATTTTATTAATCTGTTTTCGACGAAATTCTTTTTCCATCGAAAAACTTCATAAAATCAATTTCTTTTGCTTTTATTTTATTCATCCATTTTCGACGGAATACATTTTTAGTCAAAAATCTTCGACGGAATTCATTTTCCATCGAAAATCTTCATAAAATCAATTTCTTTTGCATTTTTATTCATCCATTTTCGACGGAATTCATATTCCGTCCAAAATCTTCGACGGAATCCATTTTCTGTCGAAAAACTTCACAAAATCAATTTCTTTTGCATTTATTTTATTCATCCATTTTCGACGGAATTCATTTTCCGTCAAAAATCTTCACAAAATCAATTTCTTTTGCATTTATTTTATTCATCCGTTTTCGACGGAATACATTTTTCATCAAAAATCTTCAACGGAATCCATTTTTCGTCGAAAAACTTCATAAAATCAATTTCTTTTGCATTTATTTTATTCATCCATTTTCGACGGAATTCATTTTCCGTCAAAAATCTTCGACGGAATCTATTTTCCGTCGAATAACTTCCCAAAATCAATTTTTTTGCATTTATTTTATTCATCCATTTTCGACGGAATTCATTTTCCGTCAAAAATCATCGACGGAATCCATTTTCCGTCGAAAAACTTCACAAAATCAATTTCTTTTGCATTTATTTTATTCATCCATTTTCGACGGAATTCGTTTTCCGTCAAAAATCTTCGACGGAATCGATTTTCCGTCGAAAAACTTCACAAAATCAATTTCTTTTGCATTTATTTAATTCATCCGTTTTCGATGGAATTCATTTGCCGTCAAAAATCTTCGACGGAATCCATTTTCCTTGAAAAATCTTCTACGGAATCCATTTTCCGTCGAAAAAATCACAAAATCAATTTCTTTTGCATTTATTTTATTCATCCGTTTTCGACGGAATACATTTTTCGTCAAAAATCTTCAACGGAATCCATTTTTCGTCGAAAAATTAATAAAATCAATTTCTTTTGCATTTATTTTATTCATCCATTTTCCGTCAAAAATCTTCGACCGAATCCATTTTTCGTCGAAAAACTTCATAAAAACAATTTCTTTTGCATTTATTTTATTCATCCATTTTCGACGGAATCCGTTTTCCGTCAAAAATCTTCGACGGAATCCATTTTGCGTCGAAAAACTCAAAAAATCAATTTTCTTTGCATTTATTTTATTAATCCGTTTTCGACGAAATCCTTTTTCCGTCGAAAAACTTCACAAAATCAATTTCTTTTGCATTTATTTTAATCGTCAAAAATCTTCGACGGAATCCATTTTTCGTCGAAAAACTTCATAAAATCAATTTCTTTTGCATTTATTTTATTCATCCATTTTCGACGGAATTCATTTTCTGTCAAAAATCTTCGACGGAATCCATTTTTCGAAAAACTTCGCAAAATCAATTTCTTTTGCATTTATTTTATTCATCCGTTTTCGACGGAATTCATTTTCCGTCAAAAATCTTCACAAAATCAATTTCTTTTGCATTTATTTTATTAATCCATTTTCGACGGAAAACATTTTTCGTCAAAATCTTCGACGGAATCCATTTTGCGTCGAAAAATTTCATAAAGTCAATTTCTTTTGCATTTATTTTATTCATCCATTTTCGACGGAATTCATTTTCCGTCAAAATCTTCGACGGAATCCATTTTCGAAAAACTTCATAAAGTCAATTTCTTTTGCATTTATTTTAATCTGTTTTCGACGGAATCCATTTTCCGTTTTCATTTTCCGAAAAACTTCACAAAATCAATTTCTTTTGCATTTATTTTATTTTCCGTTTTCGAAAAATCCGTTTTGTGTCGAAAAACTTCAAAATCAATTTCTTTTGCATTTATTTTATTCATCCATTTTCGACGGAATTCATTTTCCGTCAAAAATCTTCGACGGAATCCATTTTCCGTCGAAAAACTTCACAAAATCAATTTCTTTTGCATTTATTTTATTCATCCATTTTCGGTGGAATTCATTTTCCGTCAAAAATCTTCGACGGAATCCTTTTTCCGTCGAAAAACTTCCCAAAATCAATTTCTTTTGCATTTATTTTATTCATCCGTTTTCGACGGAATTCATTTTCCGTCGAAAAACTTCAAAAAATCAATTTCTTTTACTTTTATTTTATTAATCCATGTTCGGCGGAATTCATTTTCCGTTGAAAAACTTCACAAAATAAATTTCTTTTGCACTAATTTAATTCATTCATTTTCGACGAAATACATTTTCTGTCCAAAATCTTCGACAGAATCCATTTTCCGTCGAAAAACTTCATAAAATAAATTTCTTTTGCATTTATTTTATTCATCCATTTTCGACGGAATTCATTTTCCGTAAAAAATCTTCGACAGAATCCATTTTCCGTCGAAAAACTTCACAAAATAAATTTCTTTTGCATTTATTTTATTCATCCGTTTTCGATGGAATTCATTTTCCGTCAAAAATCTTCGAAGGACTCCATTTTCCGTCAAAAATCTTCTACAGAATCCATTTTCCTTCGAAAAACTGCACAAAATCAATTTCTTTTGCATTTACTTTATTCATCTGTTTTCCGCAGAATTTGTTTTCTGTCGAAAAACTTCACAAAATCAATTTCTTTTGAATTTATTTTATTCATCCGTTTTCGAAGGAATCCGTTTTACGTCGAAAAACTTCATAAAATCAATTTCTTTTGCATTTATTTTTTTCATGCATTTTCTACGGAATTCATTTTCCGTCAAAAATCTTCGACGGAATCCATTTTCCTTCAAAAATCTTCTACGGAATCCATTTTCCGTCGAAAAACTTCGAAAAATCAATTTCTTTTACATTTATTTTATTAATCCATGTTCGACGGAATTCATTTTCCGTTGAAACACTTCACAAAATAAATTTCTTTTGCATTAATTTAATTCATTCATTTTCGACGGAAAACATTTTTCGTCAAAAATCTTCGACGGAATCCATTTTGCGTCGAAAAACTTAATAAAGTCAATTTCTTTTGCATTTATTTTATTCATCCGTTTTTGACGGAATTCATTTTCCGTCAAAAATCTTCGACGGAATCCATTTTCCATCAAAAATCTTCTACGGAATCCATTTTCCGTCGAAAAACTTCAAAAAATCAATTTCTTTTGCATTTATTTTATTATATCCGTTTTCGACGAAATTTTTTTTCCTGTCGAAAAACTTCACAAAATCAATTTATTTTGTATTTATTTTGTATTTATTTTATTCATCCATTTTCGACGGAATTCATTTTCCGTCAAAAATCTTCGACGGAATCCACGGAATCCATTTTCCGTCGAAAAACTGCACAAAATCAATTTCTTTTGAATTTATTTTATTCATCCGTTCTCGAAGGAATCCGTTTTACGTCGAAAAACTTCATAAAATCAATTTCTTTTGCATTTATTTTATTCATCCATTTTCGACGGAATTCTTTTTCCGTCAAAAATCTTCCCAAAATCAATTTCTTTTGCATTTATTTTATTCATCCGTTTTCGACGGAATTCATATTTCCATCAAAAATCTTCGACGGAATCCATTTTCCGTCGAAAAACTTCACAAAATCAATTTCTTTTCCATTTATTTTATTCATCCTTTTTCGGTGGAATTCATTTTCCGTCAAAAATCTTCGACGGAATCCATTTTCCGTCGAAAAACTTCCCAAAATCAATTTCTTTTGCATTTATTTTATTCATCCGCTTTCGACGGAATTCATTTTCCGTCAAAAATCTTCGACGGAATCCATTTTCCATCAAAAATCTTCTTCGGAATCCATTTTCCGTCGAAAAACTTCAAAAAATCAATTTCTTTTACTTTTATTTTATTAATCCATGTTCGACGGAATTCATTTTCCGTTGAAAAACTTCACAAAATAAATTTCTTTTGCACTAATTTAATTCATTCATTTTGGACGAAATACATTTTCTGTCAAAAATCTTCAACCGAATCTATTTTCCGTCGAAAAACTTCACAAAATCAATTTCTTTTGCATTTATTTTATTCATCCATTTTCGACGGAATACATTTTCCGTAAAAAATCTTCGACAGAATCCATTTTCCGTCGAAAAACTTCACAAAATCAATTTCTTTTGCATTTATTTTATTCATCCGTTTTCGATGGAATTCATTTTCCGTCAAAAATCTTCGAAGGAATCCATTTTCCGTCAAACATCTTCTACGGAATCCATTTTCCGTCGAAAAACTGCACAAAATCAATTTCTTTTGCATTTACTTTATTCATCTGCTTTCGGCGGAATTTGTTTTCTGTCGAAAAACTTCACAAAATCAATTTCTTTTGAATTTATTTTATTCATCCGTTTTCGAAGGAATCCGTTTTACGTCGAAAAACTTCATAAAATCAATTTCTTTTGCATTTATTTTATTCATCCATTTTCGACGGAATTCATTTTCCGTCAAAAATCTTCGACGGAATCCATTTTCCATCAAAATCTTCTACGGAATCCATTTTCCGTCGAAAAACTTCAAAAATCAATTTCTTTTACATTTATTTTATTAATCCATGTTCGACGGAATTCATTTTCCGTTGAAACACTTCAAAAAATAAATTTCTTTTGCATTAATTTAATTCATTCATTTTCGACGGAAAACATTTTTCGTCAAAAATCTTCGACGGAATCCATTTTGCGTCGAAAAACTTCACAAAATCAATTTCTTTTGCATTTATTTTATTCATCCGTTTTCGATGGAATTCATTTTCCGTCAAAATTTTTCGACGGAATCCATTTTCCGTCGAAAAACTTACAAAATCAATTTCCTTTGTATTTATTTTATTAATCTGTTTTCGACGAAATTCTTTTTCCGTCGAAAAACTACACAAAATCAATTTCTTTTGTATTTATTTTAGTCATCCGTTTTCGACGGAATACTTTTTTCGTCAAAAAAAATCCATTTTTTCGAAAAACTTCAATAATTTCTTTTGCATTTATTTTATTCATCCATTTTCGACGGAATTCATTCTCCGTCCAAAATCTTCGACGGAATCCATTTTTCGTCGAAAAACTTCATAAAATAATTTCTTTTGCATTTATTTTATTCATCCATTTTCGACGGAATTCATTCTCCGTCCAAAATCTTCGACGGAATCCATTTTCCGTCGAAAAACTTCACAAAATAAATTTTTTTGCATTTATTTTATTAATCTGTTTTCGACGAAATTCTTTTTCCATCGAAAAACTTCACAAAATCAATTTCTTTTGCTTTTATTTTATTCATCCATTTTCGACGGAATACATTTTTAGTCAAAAATCTTCGACGGAATTCATTTTCCATCGAAAATCTTCATAAAATCAATTTCTTTTGCATTTATTTTATTCATCCATTTTCGACGGAATTCATATTCCGTCCAAAATCTTCGACGGAATCCATTTTCCGTCGAAAAACTTCACAAAATCAATTTCTTTTGCATTTATTTTATTCATCCATTTTCGACGGAATTCATTTTCCGTCAAAAATCTTCACAAAATCAATTTCTTTTGCATTTATTTTATTCATCCGTTTTCGACGGAATACATTTTTCGTCAAAAATCTTCAACGGAATCCATTTTTCGTCGAAAAACTTCATAAAATCAATTTCTTTTGCATTTATTTTATTCATCCATTTTCGACGGAATTCATTTTCCGTCAAAAATCTTCGACGGAATCTATTTTCCGTCGAATAACTTCCCAAAATCAATTTTTTTGCATTTATTTTATTCATCCATTTTCGACGGAATTCATTTTCCGTCAAAAATCATCGACGGAATCCATTTTCCGTCGAAAAACTTCACAAAATCAATTTCTTTTGCATTTATTTTATTCATCCATTTTCGACGGAATTCGTTTTCCGTCAAAAATCTTCGACGGAATCGATTTTCCGTCGAAAAACTTCACAAAATCAATTTCTTTTGCATTTATTTAATTCATCCGTTTTCGATGGAATTCATTTGCCGTCAAAAATCTTCGACGGAATCCATTTTCCTTGAAAAATCTTCTACGGAATCCATTTTCCGTCGAAAAAATCACAAAATCAATTTCTTTTGCATTTATTTTATTCATCCGTTTTCGACGGAATACATTTTTCGTCAAAAATCTTCAACGGAATCCATTTTTCGTCGAAAAATTAATAAAATCAATTTCTTTTGCATTTATTTTATTCATCCATTTTCCGTCAAAAATCTTCGACCGAATCCATTTTTCGTCGAAAAACTTCATAAAAACAATTTCTTTTTGCATTTATTTTATTCATCCATTTTCGACGGAATCCGTTTTCCGTCAAAAATCTTCGACGGAATCCATTTTGCGTCGAAAAACTCAAAAAATCAATTTTCTTTGCATTTATTTTATTAATCCGTTTTCGACGAAATCCTTTTTCCGTCGAAAAACTTCACAAAATCAATTTCTTTTGCATTTATTTTAGTCATCCGTTTTCGACGGAATACATTTTCCGTCAAAAATCTTCGACGGAATCCATTTTTCGTCGAAAAACTTCATAAAATCAATTTCTTTTGCATTTATTTTATTCATCCATTTTCGACGGAATTCATTTTCTGTCAAAAATCTTCGACGGAATCCATTTTCCGTCGAAAAACTTCGCAAAATCAATTTCTTTTGCATTTATTTTATTCATCCATTTTCGACGGAATTCATTTTCCGTCAAAAATCTTCACAAAATCAATTTCTTTTGCATTTATTTTATTAATCCATTTTCGACGGAAAACATTTTTCGTCAAAATCTTCGACGGAATCCATTTTGCGTCGAAAAATTTCATAAAGTCAATTTCTTTTGCATTTATTTTATTCATCCGTTTTCGACGGAATTCATTTTCCGTCAAAATCTTCGACGGAATCCATTTTGCGTCGAAAAATTTCATAAAGTCAATTTCTTTTGCATTTACTTTATTCATCTGTTTTCGGCGGAATTTGTTTTCTTTCGAAAAACTTCACAAAATCAATTTCTTTTGAATTTATTTTATTCATCCGTTCTCGAAGGAATCCGTTTTACGTCGAAAAACTTCATAAAATCAATTTCTTTTGCATTTATTTTATTCATGCATTTTCGACGGAATTCATTTTCCATCAAAAATCTTCGACGGAATCCATTTTCCGTCGAAAAACTTCACAAAATCAATTTCTTTTGCATTTATTTTATTCATCCGTTTTCGACGGAATTCATTTTCTGTCGAAAAACTTCACAAAATCAATTTCTTTTGCATTTATTTTATTCATCCATTTTCGACGGAATCCATTTTCCGTCGAAAAACTTCACAAAATCAATTTCTTTTGCATTTATTTTATTCATCCGTTTTCGACGGAATTCATTTTCCGTCAAAAATCTTCGACGGAATCCATTTTCCGTCGAAAAACTTCACAAAATCAATTTCTTTTGCATTTATTTTATTCATCCTTTTTCGGTGGAATTCATTTTCCGTAAAAAATCTTCGACGGAATCCATTTTCCGTCGAAAAACTTCCCAAAATCAATTTCTTTTGCATTTATTTTATTCATCCGCTTTCGACGGAATTCATTTTCCGTCAAAAATCTTCGACGGAATCCATTTTCCATCAAAAATCTTCTTCGGAATCCATTTTCCGTCGAAAAACTTCAAAAAATCAATTTCTTTTACTTTTATTTTATTAATCCATGTTCGACGGAATTCATTTTCCGTTGAAAAACTTCACAAAATAAATTTCTTTTGCACTAATTTAATTCATTCATTTTGGACGAAATACATTTTCTGTCAAAAATCTTCGACGGAATCCATTTTCCGTCGAAAAACTTCACAAAATCAATTTCTTTTGCTTTTATTTTATTCATCCATTTTCGACGGAATACATTTTCCGTAAAAAATCTTCGACAGAATCCATTTTCCGTCGAAAAACTTCACAAAATCAATTTCTTTTGCATTTATTTTATTCATCCGTTTTCGATGGAATTCATTTCCCGTCAAAAATCTTCGAAGGAATCCATTTTCCGTCAAACATCTTCTACGGAATCCATTTTCCGTCGAAAAACTGCACAAAATCAATTTCTTTTGCATTTACTTTATTCATCTGCTTTCGGCGGAATTTGTTTTCTGTCGAAAAACTTCACAAAATCAATTTCTTTTGAATTTATTTTATTCATCCGTTTTCGAAGGAATCCGTTTTACGTCGAAAAACTTCATAAAATCAATTTCTTTTGCATTTATTTTATTCATCCATTTTCGACGGAATTCATTTTCCGTCAAAAATCTTCGACGGAATCCATTTTCCATCAAAATCTTCTACGGAATCCATTTTCCGTCGAAAAACTTCAAAAATCAATTTCTTTTACATTTATCTTATTAATCCATGTTCGACGGAATTCATTTTCCGTTGAAACACTTCAAAAAATAAATTTCTTTTGCATTAATTTAATTCATTCATTTTCGACGGAAAACATTTTTCGTCAAAAATCTTCGACGGAATCCATTTTGCGTCGAAAAACTTCACAAAATCAATTTCTTTTGCATTTATTTTATTCATCCGTTTTCGATGGAATTCATTTTCCGTCAAAATTTTTCGACGGACTCCATTTTCCGTCGAAAAACTTACAAAATCAATTTCCTTTGTATTTATTTTATTAATCTGTTTTCGACGAAATTCTTTTTCCGTCGAAAAACTTCACAAAATCAATTTCTTTTGTATTTATTTTAGTCATCCGTTTTCGACGGAATACTTTTTTCGTCAAAAATCTTCGACGGAATCCATTTTTCGTCGAAAAACTTCATAAAATAATTTCTTTTGCATTTATTTTATTCATCCATTTTCGACGGAATTCATTCTCCGTCCAAAATCTTCGACGGAATCCATTTTCCGTCGAAAAACTTCACAAAATAAATTTTTTTGCATTTATTTTATTAATCTGTTTTCGACGAAATTCTTTTTCCATCGAAAAACTTCACAAAATCAATTTCTTTTGCTTTTATTTTATTCATCCATTTTCGACGGAATACATTTTTAGTCAAAAATCTTCGACGGAATTCATTTTCCATCGAAAATCTTCATAAAATCAATTTCTTTTGCATTTATTTTATTCATCCGTTTTCGATGGAATTCATTTTCCGTCAAAAATCTTCTACAGAATCCATTTTCCGTCGAAAAACTTCAAAAATCAATTTCTTTTACATTTATTTTATTAATCCATGTTCGACGGAATTCATTTTCCGTTGAAACACTTCAAAAAATAAATTTCTTTTGCATTAATTTAATTCATTCATTTTCGACGGAAAACATTTTTCGTCAAAAATCTTCGACGGAATCCATTTTGCGTCGAAAAACTTCACAAAATCAATTTCTTTTGCATTTATTTTATTCATCCGTTTTCGATGGAATTCATTTTCCGTCAAAATTTTTCGACGGAATCCATTTTCCGTCGAAAAACTTACAAAATCAATTTCCTTTGTATTTATTTTATTAATCTGTTTTCGACGAAATTCTTTTTCCGTCGAAAAACTTCACAAAATCAATTTCTTTTGTATTTATTTTAGTCATCCGTTTTCGACGGAATACTTTTTTCGTCAAAAATCTTCGACGGAATCCATTTTTCGTCGAAAAACTTCATAAAATAATTTCTTTTGCATTTATTTTATTCATCCATTTTCGACGGAATTCATTCTCCGTCCAAAATCTTCGACGGAATCCATTTTCCGTCGAAAAACTTCACAAAATAAATTTTTTTGCATTTATTTTATTAATCTGTTTTCGACGAAATTCTTTTTCCATCGAAAAACTTCACAAAATCAATTTCTTTTGCTTTTATTTTATTCATCCATTTTCGACGGAATACATTTTTAGTCAAAAATCTTCGACGGAATTCATTTTCCATCGAAAATCTTCATAAAATCAATTTCTTTTGCATTTATTTTATTCATCCATTTTCGACGGAATTCATATTCCGTCCAAAATCTTCGACGGAATCTATTTTCCGTCAAAAAACTTCACAAAATCAATTTCTTTTGCATTTATTTTATTCATCCATTTTCGACGGAATTCATTTTCCGTCAAAAATCTTCGACGGAATCCATTTTCCATCAAAATCTTCTACAGAATCCATTTTCCGTCGAAAAACTTCAAAAATCAATTTCTTTTACATTTATTTTATTAATCCATGTTCGACGGAATTCATTTTCCGTTGAAACACTTCAAAAAATAAATTTCTTTTGCATTAATTTAATTCATTCATTTTCGACGGAAAACATTTTTCGTCAAAAATCTTCGACGGAATCCATTTTGCGTCGAAAAACTTCACAAAATCAACTTCTTTTGCATTTATTTTATTCATCCGTTTTCGATGGAATTCATTTTCCGTCAAAATTTTTCGACGGAATCCATTTTCCGTCGAAAAACTTACAAAATCAATTTCCTTTGTATTTATTTTATTAATCTGTTTTCGACGAAATTCTTTTTCCGTCGAAAAACTTCACAAAATCAATTTCTTTTGTATTTATTTTAGTCATCCGTTTTCGACGGAATACTTTTTTCGTCAAAAATCTTCGACGGAATCCATTTTTCGTCGAAAAACTTCATAAAATAATTTCTTTTGCATTTATTTTATTCATCCATTTTCGACGGAATTCATTCTCCGTCCAAAATCTTCGACGGAATCCATTTTCCGTCGAAAAACTTCACAAAATAAATTTTTTTGCATTTATTTTATTAATCTGTTTTCGACGAAATTCTTTTTCCATCGAAAAACTTCACAAAATCAATTTCTTTTGCTTTTATTTTATTCATCCATTTTCGACGGAATACATTTTTAGTCAAAAATCTTCGACGGAATTCATTTTCCATCGAAAATCTTCATAAAATCAATTTCTTTTGCATTTATTTTATTCATCCGTTTTCGATGGAATTCATTTTCCGTCAAAAATCTTCGAAGGACTCCATTTTCCGTCAAAAATCTTCTACAGAATCCATTTTCCGTCGAAAAACTTCGAAAAATCAATTTCTTTTACATTTATTTTATTAATTCATGTTCGACAATTCATTTTCCGTTGAAACACTTCACAAAATAAATTTCTTTTGCATTAATTTAATTCATTCATTTTCGACGGAAAACATTTTTCGTTAAAAATCTTCGACGGAATCCATTTTGCGTCGAAAAACTTCACAAAATCAATTTCTTTTGCATTTATTTTATTCATCCGTTTTCGATGGAATTCATTTTCCGTCAAAATTTTTCGACGGAATCCATTTTCCGTCGAAAAACTTACAAAATCAATTTCCTTTGTATTTATTTTATTAATCTGTTTTCGACGAAATTCTTTTTCCGTCGAAAAACTTCACAAAATCAATTTCTTTTGTATTTATTTTAGTCATCCGTTTTCGACGGAATACTTTTTTCGTCAAAAATCTTCGACGGAATCCATTTTTCGTCGAAAAACTTCATAAAATAATTTCTTTTGCATTTATTTTATTCATCCATTTTCGACGGAATTCATTCTCCGTCCAAAATCTTCGACGGAATCCATTTTCCGTCGAAAAACTTCACAAAATAAATTTTTTTGCATTTATTTTATTAATCTGTTTTCGACGAAATTCTTTTTCCATCGAAAAACTTCACAAAATCAATTTCTTTTGCTTTTATTTTATTCATCCATTTTCGACGGAATACATTTTTAGTCAAAAATCTTCGACGGAATTCATTTTCCATCGAAAATCTTCATAAAATCAATTTCTTTTGCATTTATTTTATTCATCCATTTTCGACGGAATTCATATTCCGTCCATAATCTTCGACGGAATCCATTTTCCGTCGAAAAACTTCACAAAATCAATTTCTTTTGCATTTATTTTATTCATCCATTTTCGACGGAATTCATTTTCCGTCAAAAATCTTCACAAAATCAATTTCTTTTGCATTTATTTTATTCATCCGTTTTCGACGGAATACATTTTTCGTCAAAAATCTTCAACGGAATCCATTTTTCGTCGAAAAACTTCACAAAATCAATTTCTTTTGCATTTATTTTATTCATCCATTTTCGACGGAATTCATTTTTCGTCAAAAATCTTCGACGGAATACATTTTCCGTCGAATAACTTCGCAAAATCAATTTCTTTTGCATTTATTTTATTCATCCGTTTTCGACGGAATTCATTTTCCGTCAAAAATTTTCACAAAATCAATTTCTTTTGCATTTATTTTATTAATCCATTTTCGACGGAAAACATTTTTCGTCAAAATCTTCGACGGAATCCATTTTGCGTCGAAAAATTTCATAAAGTCAATTTCTTTTGCATTTATTTTATTCATCCATTTTCGACGGAATTCATTTTCCGTCAAAATCTTCGACGGAATCCATTTTGCGTCGAAAAATTTCATAAAGTCAATTTCTTTTGCATTTACTTTATTCATCTGTTTTCGGCGGAATTTGTTTTCTGTCGAAAAACTTCACAAAATCAATTTCTTTTGAATTTATTTTATTCATCCGTTCTCGAAGGAATCCGTTTTACGTCGAAAAACTTCATAAAATCAATTTCTTTTGCATTCATTTTATTCATCCATTTTCGACGGAATTCATTTTCCATCAAAAATCTTCGACGGAATCCATTTTCCGTCGAAAAACTTCAAAAAATCATTTCTTTTGCATTTATTTTATTGTTCCGTTTTCGACAAAATTCTTTTTCTGTCGAAAAACTTCACAAAATCAATTTCTTTTGCATTTATTTTATTCATCCATTTTCGACGGAATTCATTTTCCGTCAAAAATCTTCCCAAAATCAATTTCTTTTGCATTTATTTTATTCATCCGTTTTCGACGGAATTCATATTCCGTCAAAAATCTTCGACGGAATCCATTTTCCGTCGAAAAACTTCACAAAATCAATTTCTTTTGCATTTATTTTATTCATCCTTTTTCGGTGGAATTCATTTTCCGTAAAAAATCTTCGACGGAATCCATTTTCCGTCGAAAAACTTCCCAAAATCAATTTCTTTTGCATTTATTTTATTCATCCGCTTTCGACGGAATTCATTTTCCGTCAAAAATCTTCGACGGAATCCATTTTCCATCAAAAATCTTCTTCGGAATCCATTTTCCGTCGAAAAACTTCAAAAAATCAATTTCTTTTACTTTTATTTTATTAATCCATGTTCGACGGAATTCATTTTCCGTTGAAAAACTTCACAAAATAAATTTCTTTTGCACTAATTTAATTCATTCATTTTGGACGAAATACATTTTCTGTCAAAAATCTTCGACGGAATCCATTTTCCGTCGAAAAACTTCACAAAATCAATTTCTTTTGCATTTATTTTATTCATCCATTTTCGACGGAATTCATTTTCCGTCAAAAATCTTCCCAAAATCAATTTCTTTTGCATTTATTTTATTCATCCGTTTTCGACGGAATTCATTTCCGTCAAAAATCTTCGACGGAATCCATTTTCCGTCGAAAAACTTCACAAAATAAATTTCTTTTGCATTTATTTTATTCATCCTTTTTCGGTGGAATTCATTTTCCGTAAAAAATCTTCGACGGAATCCATTTTCCGTCGAAAAACTTCCCAAAATCAATTTCTTTTGCATTTATTTTATTCATCCGCTTTCGACGGAATTCATTTTCCGTCAAAAATCTTCGACGGAATCCATTTTCCATCAAAAATCTTCTTCGGAATCCATTTTCCGTCGAAAAACTTCAAAAAATCAATTTCTTTTACTTTTATTTTATTAATCCATGTTCGACGGAATTCATTTTCCGTTGAAAAACTTCACAAAATAAATTTCTTTTGCACTAATTTAATTCATTCATTTTGGACGAAATACATTTTCTGTCAAAAATCTTCGACGGAATCCATTTTCCATCGAAAAACTTCACAAAATCAATTTCTTTTGCATTTATTTTATTCATCCATTTTCGACGGAATACATTTTCCGTAAAAAATCTTCGACAGAATCCATTTTCCGTCGAAAAACTTCACAAAATCAATTTCTTTTGCATTTATTTTATTCATCCATTTTCGATGGAATTCATTTTCCGTCAAAAATCTTCGAAGGAATCCATTTTCCGTCAAACATCTGCTACGGAATCCATTTTCCGTCGAAAAACTGCACAAAATCAATTTCTTTTGCATTTACTTTATTCATCTGCTTTCGGCGGAATTTGTTTTCTGTCGAAAAACTTCACAAAATCAATTTCTTTTGGATTTATTTTATTCATCCGTTTTCGAAGGAATCCGTTTTACGTCGAAAAACTTCATAAAATCAATTTCTTTTGCATTTATTTTATTCATCCATTTTCGACGGAATTCATTTTCCGTCAAAAATCTTCGACGGAATCCATTTTCCATCAAAATCTTCTACAGAATCCATTTTCCGTCGAAAAACTTCAAAAATCAATTTCTTTTACATTTATTTTATTAATCCATGTTCGACGGAATTCATTTTCCGTTGAAACACTTCAAAAAATAAATTTCTTTTGCATTAATTTAATTCATTCATTTTCGACGGAAAACATTTTTCGTCAAAAATCTTCGACGGAATCCATTTTGCGTCGAAAAACTTCACAAAATCAATTTCTTTTGCATTTATTTTATTCATCCGTTTTCGATGGAATTCATTTTCCGTCAAAATTTTTCGACGGAATCCATTTTCCGTCGAAAAACTTACAAAATCAATTTCCTTTGTATTTATTTTATTAATCTGTTTTCGACGAAATTCTTTTTCCGTCGAAAAACTTCACAAAATCAATTTCTTTTGTATTTATTTTAGTCATCCGTTTTCGACGGAATACTTTTTTCGTCAAAAATCTTCGACGGAATCCATTTTTCGTCGAAAAACTTCATAAAATAATTTCTTTTGCATTTATTTTATTCATCCATTTTCGACGGAATTCATTCTCCGTCCAAAATCTTCGACGGAATCCATTTTCCGTCGAAAAACTTCACAAAATAAATTTTTTTGCATTTATTTTATTAATCTGTTTTCGACGAAATTCTTTTTCCATCGAAAAACTTCACAAAATCAATTTCTTTTGCTTTTATTTTATTCATCCATTTTCGACGGAATACATTTTTAGTCAAAAATCTTCGACGGAATTCATTTTCCATCGAAAATCTTCATAAAATCAATTTCTTTTGCATTTATTTTATTCATCCATTTTCGATGGAATTCATTTTCCGTCAAAAATCTTCTACAGAATCCATTTTCCGTCGAAAAACTTCAAAAATCAATTTCTTTTACATTTATTTTATTAATCCATGTTCGACGGAATTCATTTTCCGTTGAAACACTTCAAAAAATAAATTTCTTTTGCATTAATTTAATTCATTCATTTTCGACGGAAAACATTTTTCGTCAAAAATCTTCGACGGAATCCATTTTGCGTCGAAAAACTTCACAAAATCAATTTCTTTTGCATTTATTTTATTCATCCGTTTTCGATGGAATTCATTTTCCGTCAAAATTTTTCGACGGAATCCATTTTCCGTCGAAAAACTTACAAAATCAATTTCCTTTGTATTTATTTTATTAATCTGTTTTCGACGAAATTCTTTTTCCGTCGAAAAACTTCACAAAATCAATTTCTTTTGTATTTATTTTAGTCATCCGTTTTCGACGGAATACTTTTTTCGTCAAAAATCTTCGACGGAATCCATTTTTCGTCGAAAAACTTCATAAAATAATTTCTTTTGCATTTATTTTATTCATCCATTTTCGACGGAATTCATTCTCCGTCCAAAATCTTCGACGGAATCCATTTTCCGTCGAAAAACTTCACAAAATAAATTTTTTTGCATTTATTTTATTAATCTGTTTTCGACGAAATTCTTTTTCCATCGAAAAACTTCACAAAATCAATTTCTTTTGCTTTTATTTTATTCATCCATTTTCGACGGAATACATTTTTAGTCAAAAATCTTCGACGGAATTCATTTTCCATCGAAAATCTTCATAAAATCAATTTCTTTTGCATTTATTTTATTCATCCATTTTCGACGGAATTCATATTCCGTCCAAAATCTTCGACGGAATCTATTTTCCGTCAAAAAACTTCACAAAATCAATTTCTTTTGCATTTATTTTATTCATCCATTTTCGACGGAATTCATTTTCCGTCAAAAATCTTCGACGGAATCCATTTTCCATCAAAATCTTCTACAGAATCCATTTTCCGTCGAAAAACTTCAAAAATCAATTTCTTTTACATTTATTTTATTAATCCATGTTCGACGGAATTCATTTTCCGTTGAAACACTTCAAAAAATAAATTTCTTTTGCATTAATTTAATTCATTCATTTTCGACGGAAAACATTTTTCGTCAAAAATCTTCGACGGAATCCATTTTGCGTCGAAAAACTTCACAAAATCAATTTCTTTTGCATTTATTTTATTCATCCGTTTTCGATTGAATTCATTTTCCGTCAAAATTTTTCGACGGAATCCATTTTCCGTCGAAAAACTTACAAAATCAATTTCCTTTGTATTTATTTTATTAATCTGTTTTCGACGAAATTCTTTTTCCGTCGAAAAACTACACAAAATCAATTTCTTTTGTATTTATTTTAGTCATCCGTTTTCGACGGAATACTTTTTTCGTCAAAAATCTTCGACGGAATCCATTTTTCGTCGAAAAACTTCATAAAATAATTTCTTTTGCATTTATTTTATTCATCCATTTTCGACGGAATTCATTCTCCGTCCAAAATCTTCGACGGAATCCATTTTCCGTCGAAAAACTTCACAAAATAAATTTTTTTGCATTTATTTTATTAATCTGTTTTCGACGAAATTCTTTTTCCATCGAAAAACTTCACAAAATCAATTTCTTTTGCTTTTATTTTATTCATCCATTTTCGACGGAATACATTTTTAGTCAAAAATCTTCGACGGAATTCATTTTCCATCGAAAATCTTCATAAAATCAATTTCTTTTGCATTTATTTTATTCATCCGTTTTCGATGGAATTCATTTTCCGTCAAAAATCTTCGAAGGACTCCATTTTCCGTCAAAAATCTTCTACAGAATCCATTTTCCGTCGAAAAACTTCAAAAATCAATTTCTTTTACATTTATTTTATTAATCCATGTTCGACGGAATTCATTTTCCGTTGAAACACTTCAAAAAATAAATTTCTTTTGCATTAATTTAATTCATTCATTTTCGACGGAAAACATTTTTCGTCAAAAATCTTCGACGGAATCCATTTTGCGTCGAAAAACTTCACAAAATCAATTTCTTTTGCATTTATTTTATTCATCCGTTTTCGATGGAATTCATTTTCCGTCAAAATTTTTCGACGGAATCCATTTTCCGTCGAAAAACTTACAAAATCAATTTCCTTTGTATTTATTTTATTAATCTGTTTTCGACGAAATTCTTTTTCCGTCGAAAAACTTCACAAAATCAATTTCTTTTGTATTTATTTTAGTCATCCGTTTTCGACGGAATACTTTTTTCGTCAAAAATCTTCGACGGAATCCATTTTTCGTCGAAAAACTTCATAAAATAATTTCTTTTGCATTTATTTTATTCATCCATTTTCGACGGAATTCATTCTCCGTCCAAAATCTTCGACGGAATCCATTTTCCGTCGAAAAACTTCACAAAATAAATTTTTTTGCATTTATTTTATTAATCTGTTTTCGACGACGGAAAATTCTTTTTCCATCGAAAAACTTCACAAAATCAATTTCTTTTGCTTTTATTTTATTCATCCATTTTCGACGGAATACATTTTTAGTCAAAAATCTTCGACGGAATTCATTTTCCATCGAAAATCTTCATAAAATCAATTTCTTTTGCATTTATTTTATTCATCCATTTTCGACGGAATTCATATTCCGTCCAAAATCTTCGACGGAATCTATTTTCCGTCGAAAAACTTCACAAAATCAATTTCTTTTGCATTTATTTTATTCATCCATTTTCGACGGAATTCATTTTCCGTCAAAAATCTTCACAAAATCAATTTCTTTTGCATTTATTTTATTCATCCGTTTTCGACGGAATACATTTTTCGTCAAAAATCTTCAACGGAATCCATTTTTCGTCGAAAAACTTCACAAAATCAATTTCTTTTGCATTTATTTTATTCATCCATTTTCGACGGAATTCATTTTTCGTCAAAAATCTTCGACGGAATACATTTTCCGTCGAATAACTTCGCAAAATCAATTTCTTTTGCATTTATTTTATTCATCCGTTTTCGACGGAATTCATTTTCCGTCAAAAATTTTCACAAAATCAATTTCTTTTGCATTTATTTTATTAATCCATTTTCGACGGAAAACATTTTTCGTCAAAATCTTCGACGGAATCCATTTTGCGTCGAAAAATTTCATAAAGTCAATTTCTTTTGCATTTATTTTATTCATCCGTTTTCGACGGAATTCATTTTCCGTCAAAATCTTCGACGGAATCCATTTTGCGTCGAAAAATTTCATAAAGTCAATTTCTTTTGCATTTACTTTATTCATCTGTTTTCGGCGGAATTTGTTTGTCGAAAAACTTCACAAAATCAATTTCTTTTGAATTTATTTTATTCATCCGTTTTCGTAGGAATCCGTTTTACGTCGAAAAACTTCATAAAATCAATTTCTTTTGCATTTATTTTATTCATCCATTTTCGACGGAATTCATTTTCCGTCAAAAATCTTCGACGGAATCCATTTTCCGTCGAAAAACTTCAAAAAATCATTTCTTTTGCATTTATTTTATTGTTCCGTTTTCGACAAAATTCTTTTTCTGTCGAAAAACTTCACAAAATCAATTTCTTTTGCATTTATTTTTTTAATCCGTTTTCGACGAAATTCATTTTTCGTCGAAAAACTTCACAAAATCAATTTCTTTTGCATTTATTTTATTCATCCATTTTCGACGGAATTCATTTTCCGTCAAAAATCTTCGACGGAATCCATTTTCCGTCGAAAAACTTCACAAAATCAATTTCTTTTGCATTTATTTTATTCATCCTTTTTCGGTGGAATTCATTTTCCGTCAAAAATCTTCGACGGAATCCATTTTCCGTCGAAAAACTTCCCAAAATCAATTTCTTTTGCATTTATTTTATTCATCCGTTTTCGACGGAATTCATTTTCCGTCAAAAATCTTCGACGGAATCCATTTTCCATCAAAAATCTTCTTCGGAATCCATTTTCCGTCGAAAAACTTCAAAAAATCAATTTCTTTTACTTTTATTTTATTAATCCATGTTCGACGGAATTCATTTTCCGTTGAAAAACTTCACAAAATAAATTTCTTTTGCACTAATTTAATTCATTCATTTTGGACGAAATACATTTTCTGTCAAAAATCTTCGACGGAATCCATTTTCCGTCGAAAAACTTCACAAAATGAATTTCTTTTGCATTTATTTTATTCATCCATTTTCGACGGAATACATTTTCCGTAAAAAATCTTCGACAGAATCCATTTTCCGTCGAAAAACTTCACAAAATCAATTTCTTTTGCATTTATTTTATTCATCCGTTTTCGATGGAATTCATTTTCCGTCAAAAATCTTCGAAGGAATCCATTTTCCGTCAAACATCTTCTACGGAATCCATTTTCCGTCGAAAAACTGCACAAAATCAATTTCTTTTGCATTTACTTTATTCATCTGCTTTCGGCGGAATTTGTTTTCTGTCGAAAAACTTCACAAAATCAATTTCTTTTGAATTTATTTTATTCATCCGTTTTCGAAGGAATCCGTTTTACGTCGAAAAACTTCATAAAATCAATTTCTTTTGCATTTATTTTATTCATCCATTTTCGACGGAATTCATTTTCCGTCAAAAATCTTCGACGGAATCCATTTTCCATCAAAATCTTCTACGGAATCCATTTTCCGTCGAAAAACTTCAAAAATCAATTTCTTTTACATTTATTTTATTAATCCATGTTCGACGGAATTCATTTTCCGTTGAAACACTTCAAAAAATAAATTTCTTTTGCATTAATTTAATTCATTCATTTTCGACGGAAAACATTTTTCGTCAAAAATCTTCGACGGAATCCATTTTGCGTCGAAAAACTTCACAAAATCAATTTCTTTTGCATTTATTTTATTCATCCGTTTTCGATGGAATTCATTTTCCGTCAAAAATCTTCGACGGAATCCATTTTCCGTCGAAAAACTTACAAAATCAATTTCCTTTGTATTTATTTTATTAATCTGTTTTCGACGAAATTCTTTTTCCGTCGAAAAACTTCACAAAATCAATTTCTTTTGTATTTATTTTAGTCATCCGTTTTCGACGGAATACTTTTTTCGTCAAAAATCTTCGACGGAATCCATTTTTCGTCGAAAAACTTCATAAAATAATTTCTTTTGCATTTATTTTATTCATCCATTTTCGACGGAATTCATTCTCGTCCAAAATCTTCGACGGAATCCATTTTCCGTCTAAAAACTTCACAAAATAAATTTCTTTTGCATTTATTTTATTCATCCTTATTCGACGGAATTCATTTTCCGTCAAAAATCTTCACAAAATCAATTTCTTTTGCATTTATTTTATTCATCCATTTTCGACGGAATACATTTTTAATCCAAAATCTTCAACGAATCCATTTTTCGACATAAAATCAATTTCTTTTGCATTTATTTTATTCATCCATTTTACATTTTTCGACGGAATCCATTTTCAAAAATCTTCGACGGAATCCATTTTTCGTCGAAAAACTTCATAAAATCAATTTCTTTTGCATTTATTTTATTG